>NW_019014619.1:1172618-1183835 GCF_000150535.2 Carica papaya | reverse complement strand
TGTGGACATTGTTATTTTGATACTTGTGGTGTTTGTTGTGTTCTTTCTAGTGGTTAAATCTTTATTACCTTTTCTCTTCATGGGATTAGGAAGAGGAAAGATGATACACTTCTGTGAAGGGTGCGCTCCTTGTGGGCTATGAATGTGGTGGTTTGAGAGAAATGCTAGGATTTTTGCTGAACCGCTTTCCCTTATTTTCTTTGGGGATAAGTCGACCTTTTAGGAATTTATCTTGTGTATTGTGTATAGAAATGTGTAGGCTGTTCTTTCTTTGTTCATGCTGTTCTGTTGACCTCTTTCTCTTTTTTGTTCTTTTTTCTTCTTTTGTTGGAGAACTAATGCTGCCATGATTTACTCTTTTCTTCTCTATTGATATTGCTTTTTCCATTAAAAGGAGTTTTTTGTGCGTGTTTGTTGTCATTTGGATAGAATTAGAGATTAATTGTTTCAAACCCTTTGTAGTTTGGTGCAGAATAGCTTTTTTACAATTGGAGAAGATCTTTGGGAAGATCTCATAGATACTACAATATTTCCATGTAAATATCTTTAAATACATGGATGAAACCTCTTTGCTACCTTGTGAATAATTGTCTCCTCCTTTCTCTTAAAAAAAAGCGAATTGGTACGTAATTGATTATACCAAAAGTAGCTCAAAATGTTAAGTTGATAGAAAGGAGTTAAGAAGAAATAGGTTGTGGAACTAATTATACCAAAAGTTTTTCTTTTAGAATCCATTATATAAAAAAAGTTAACGGAAAAGAAGAGGTGAAATTATTATTTATATTCAAACATTAACTTTAGTTCTTTTGGCTGATCAATTTTTTTCATAGAAAAGAAATATTATTAAGATTAAGAATGAGAAACTACAACTACAAAAGGATAAAGTATCCTCCCGGAGCCTTTTCATGAAAAAGCTCCTAAGTTAGAAGTAGTTACAAAACAAAACAGTGAGAATCACAAGTTGATCGCCCTCCAGTTCCTATGAAGGATGGTGAAGAAAATATTTGAGAACTTTCTACATATCTTTGCCCATGGGAAGGCCAGAAATGTTATCTTCTCCCGTAAAGTTCCAATTGGGAAAGGTTGTCTTCAAAGACCAGTTTGTTCCCTTCTAACCGTATTGTCCATAATCAGGCTGATGAATTTTTCCTTTTTTCTTTTTGTTGACTAATATTTTGATCCTTTTATCTGAATTTCTTTCGGTTTTTCAGAGAGTTCGTGCTTTAGGAGATGGATAACTGCTATTCACCTGTGTATTGATGTCTTTCATGAATGATCTATGAATGCTTCGTCTCTCGCTTGTTCTCTCTCTTTGGGTTTCTTTTCATGGGTTGGGGTTTTTCTGTAACCTAGCTATTCTTTTATGTTCTCAGATCATGAAATATGCATCCATCTAAAATTTCAGCCTAGAATATTTGTCTATGATGCTTTTTATAAAGAGCAATCTCTGACATTGATTATCTGTTTGAAATTTCATTTTGGCAGATCTAAGGGGCCTTTTCTTCATGGCATTCTTCTTCATTCTTACTTAGGTTCTGCAGAGATGGTTCCTGAATTTGCAAAACTTGGTGCTTATTTTTCGTTCTCTGGATTTCTTATGTCCTTGAAAGGGCAGAAGGCAAAGAAGATTCTGAAAGCGGTTAGTTTATCAGTTTCAACTTTCACAGCATATATTTCAAAAGGCTAAAATATTAAAGCCCCTTATATTGTACAAAAATGTGTAAAATTCCACATAAACTATTCTTTATTTTCAAAGTTTCCCTTGTACTTTTAAAAGGAGACAAAATTCTCTTTCTCTATTAGATCCAACTAATGATGTTTGGCAAACATTGAGGTGGCAGGTGATGTATCAAGTAACCTGTCACTTTGTTTAAATTTGCTGACATCGATGTGACATCAGCTATATATCAGCTCTCTTGTCAGCAATTTTTTTAACCCTTATTTAGATCACCAGTTGGTAATTACATGCAAAGGAGAAGGTTAATACCTTCTCTGTTTTGGATATTTATTAGAAGAAAAAGGAATCTTGTAGAAAGTCTCAATCTTTCCTCAGTTTGCTAAAGGATCTCCTCCTTTCTCTCTGATTACAGCTCTGAGAATTCCCTTTTTTCAACAGATCTCTCTTCTCCCTTTTTATGAAACCCTAATCTTCCAAATCTTCTTCCCTCCTGTTGTCTGTTACAGTTGGCCCCTGTTTTCTCTTCTTAGAACCCTCAAGGACTGCAGCCCCTTTCTCAAATCGCTCACTCTCAGCCTCTAATTTGCTAGCTGTGAACCAGAGAATCTCTTTGCTTTGTTAATTTCCTAATACACCCTTCTCTCTGGTCGTTTCTACAGTGATTCAATTCCTCCTTTTTTCTTTCTTTCCTTTTTTTTTCTGTTTATAAGTTTAGGAACATCGAAAAAATTACACATGGATCAGATGCAGGTGTGGTTCATGGTAATTCAGTGGGTGTGTTTTGGTTGTTGTTGGATCTAGCTGGAATAGAGAGATGATATCTTAGATATGTCATCCAATCTCTTTCATAGTATTTTCAAACTGTAATACATACGAGCATATGGATAACAACTGTCTTTCGCCGCAAAACCAGCGGAAAAATGGAAGAGAGTTGTGAATTTGGCTGCAAGTGGAAACATCTGAATGTGGAGAATTCAGAAAAAGAGAAAGAAATATCAGAAATTCATGATTACATACTCAGTTCAACCTGTCACTTAAAAATGAAAAATCAAGAAAGAAAGTAGAAGCATGACCCACATTTTTAAAGAGGAAATAAGACAATGACGAAAAAGTCTCAATTCCAACCTATTGATATGAAGTATTTGTGAATGATATACATGTGCGTTCAGCACATATATTTATGGCACGTTGGCGATGAAGAAGATGGGGAAGATAACGACTTGCCTGGGTAAAGGGAAGAAGGGTAAAAAATAATTTGCTGATGTGTTGTTGACCTAGTGTCCATATCGGTAAATTTAAGCGAGGTGATAGGTTACTTGGCATGTTACCTGCCACCTCAGCAGTTTCAAGACAGTGTTAGCTGGATCTAACAGAGAGGGAATTTTGTCTCCTTTTTAAAAGTACAAGAAGAACTTTGAACAAAAAAAAAAAAAAAATAGTATAGGAAGAATTTTGAATATTTTTTTATAGTGCAAAAGGAGCTTTGGTATTTGGACCTATTTCAAAATACTTTGGATTTTCATTTCTAAGAAATATTTTATAGGTGCCTTCTGAAAGGATTTTATTAGAGACAGATGCACCTGATGCGTTGCCAAAGTTAGAGATAAGTTCTTTATATTTTGTTGATGGAGATCCTTCCCTAGCTAAAGAGATTTATGCCCAAGGAGAAAATGCAACTTGTGGTCTTGGTACTGTTTCTGATGGTTCAAGGAATGCACTTACCCTGTCAAAAGAGACACTTAATCATCCTGCTAACATTCACAATGTATGTCCATTGCTTTTAGTGGTGAACTTTAATTGTTTTCCCTAGTGAAGTTAGGAAATGAGTTCATGTTGTAGTGTACATATATCATGTTTGGACTTGAGTGTGAAAGCTTCATGTTAATATCTAGAATGTTTTGATCATGTACAAATGATGGTTCCTGAATTTTTTACTTGAAAAGTGGTCAGTGATCTTATTGCTCTTCATCTTGAAAAGATTAGTTAAGTCTGACTTTTAACTTTGAGTATTGAAGATTCAGTCCTTTGCTCTGATGAAAACCATCTCTGCACCCCTCTCTCACTGTGAAAATGAAATGAGTAATAAAATTCGAACAGGTTAATGCTTGCTGCAAAATATTTAGTCATGGAGTGAAGAGAAATATGAAAGTATTGCTCCACCTCTCTGATTAAAAGAAGAAAAGAGTCATATAGATGGCAAATAGCTTTCCAAGGGCCACTTTGAGAAATAGAAATGGTGGCTTTAGAAGCCCAACTGCTTGGATGCAGCCTGAATTTGCTCTTAATTACTCGATGCTACAAGTGTTGGACTGGATAATTTTTATGGTCAAAGATACAAGGAGTTTGTCAGTAACAGTATACAAGTTGGATAAAGGTACTTGGATTCGTTTGACGTGAAAAATAATAAAACTAGTATATAAGCATTTAGGCGTTGATGGCGGTTTCATTTGCATGGAAAAATGCAGTCCTTAGTAAAAAAAGATAGTAAATCATATTTGTGGTTGAAAGAAAATGCCACCAACTAACAATGCATGATTTTATTTTTATTATACAAAAATGTCCAAGATTTAGACATTCAAGAACTTCTACTTCTATTTGTGATCTTTTTCAATTTCTAAGAGTCTTCAATCATCCTCTTTATTATTATGTATCATATAACCTCTACTTCTGGATCATCAAGTGTCCACCATGCCCATCAAGTGTCCACCATGCCCATCAAGTGGGGGACATCATATCTGAAACAGTTATGCTGCTAAAACTAAAGAGTTGGTGTATCATAGTCTAACAATTATTTGGTACTGCAATGAAGGTGGTTTAAGACCCCAATTTTTTTCTTTTTTAATGGGTCTGCGTTCGCATATGAATTGTTCATCTTTGAATCTAGTTGGTATTTTCTGTTATCCTTCCTGCATTGTCTAGCTATCTTTCAGTTGCCATATTATCTATATTTTGTGCTCCTTAATGGCTTCATGCATTTTCAGATATGTACTTAGGGCATTGTATTTTGTACTTTGATGATATTAACACCTAATGACCATTCCAGGTGCTCACATATGTTGCATCTTTGTTAGACATGTCAAAAGAAGAATTAGCAGAATTAAGTTACAGAAATGCTGTTCGTTTATTCTCTTTTGAAGGTTCAGAATTGGTGTCTCATAGGTAATTCAGTTCATTGCTTTTTTTTTTTTTTTTTTTTCTTTTTTCATGTTTTTTTTTATTTGTTCGGAATTGGACTTGTTGTAACAGTTTGCTACATATTCTCTTATGTTATTATAATTTATAATAGTATATCAACGACTACTGATTACTAAGGGATAACTTGTTTTTTTCTTTTTTTTTTTTTTTTTTTTCTGAAACTAAAGGAATAACTTGTTAATTTAAAAAAATATGTAATATGAGAATCCATGTGATTCTGTGAGCCATGATAAACTGTTTGAGTTCAAAATGTAATACAAATAATAAGCCTCCTTGTTGCTCTTCCTTCCTTTCTTAGTATTTTGAATTAGAGTTGACTCATAAAAGGAGGTCATCCACTTCTATGATAAGAAATATTCTAAAGCAGTTTGTTATTTACTGTATGTCATCAGACTAATAATTAGTGGATGAAAACATCAGTATCTGTTAATCAATGTAGTGCAAACAATTGAAAAATGCACTTATAGATATACTGAAAAGGAGAAAAAATGAAGATCTGATGTTCTTGGGTGTACTTTTATTTTGAGGAAAAAAGAAGTGTCTTAAGAGGCACCAATTGAACTCTGTCCTTGTCGTTTACATAGAATTGAAAGGTAAAAGATTAATCACATTTCTCTGGTCCTCATAATGAAATATAGGACGTCCTATCAATGAAATCCTGATAACGGAACTATAAATCTCTAATACTAGCAAAGGAGTGGAAATGTGCTTCGAACTGTTTTGTTTTTCTCTTCTAAATAACTCGGAAAGTAGCCACAGAGATATGAGTAAATTGTTTCCTCCTAGATTTACGAACAATAAGGTTACCCCAAGCTCAGTAGCAAGACCTAGAAACGACCTAAGAACAATTGATAAGACTTAAACCAAAATCCCACAACCTTAGCATTTGTTTTGTTTTTGGATGTCTTTATAAAAGTTGAAGCATTTTGGTTTTCTTTCTCATTTTCATAGAATGCAAGTTTTTTATTTTTAGGCTAAAATTGCCATGAAAAAGAATTATAAAATTTATGAATCCTTTTTATTTTTAACTTGGTTAGAAACTATGAGTTTTCTCTTTGGTAATTTTTGTTTTTAGGGGGTAGTTTTTCTTTTTTAAAATTCAATCTGTTAAAAAGCTGAAGAACATTTGTTTATGTTATAAAATTTCAGTAGTGGACTTTTCAATGGATTGAAATATTTCACTATCAGCATGTCAACTGTATGTGGCTTGGTGAAATATATTTTACATTTTAGATGCTATTATTGATCTCATGTGAAATATATAGGAGCATCATAAGGGTGCTCTGCCTCTTATTCCCTGTCCTGGTTCTAGTTTCTTTTTTGTACATAAACTTGTTAATATCCTGTAATTTATGCGATGCACTACTGTTCTCTTGTTATACTTGCTGTATTTTATAGATAGTTAATTGATCCAATTTTTGTTTGTCCATTATCTGTTTGACTTGTATGGTCAAGTTCATAAATATTTTAAGAACTAATAACTGTTATTATTTAATATAACAATTTGTTTTATTCTAGAGATTTGCTTAAAACTTATGTGGTGAGAATTTGAATCATGCATAACAGTCCAAATCGCAGATGGATGTATGAAAAGGAACAAGTGACCAAACATGCAACTGTCTTGAAAAATATTGCCAAAACTGTTGCATCTTTTAGCATTACCAAACCTAGTAGCAGCAGCCAAGTTTTTGTCAATGAAGATATTATATCCAACATTCTTGTTCGGCTCCCTGCAGAAATTTTATTGACAAATATGAGATGTGTTTGCCAACGGTGGTATAATGTCATTCAAAACCCCGTTTTCATTGTTGAACATCTCCGTCTATTGAGAACTGGCCTATTGATTCAAAGCATAAATCATCCATTTTCTTCCCATTTTGTGGAGATTAGAGAAAGCAGTATTAAGTCATGTATTGATTTTGACTTCCCTGGAAAAATTATGGCTGGTCATGATGGCTTATTAGTGTTCAAAGACGCTAAAGATAATAAGAGTCTTCATGTGGCAAATCCTGTAACAAAGCAACAGGAGAAACTCCCTTTGCTCACCTTCCCATATGATGTAACTAGCCTTAAATGTGGTTTAGCACGAGTAGCTTCAACTGGGGAGTATAAAGCAGTTATTACTTACAAAGTTGGAAAGTTTAAGCAAAGATTTCAGCAGATGGTAACACTGGGCTCTGATAAGTCATGGAGATGGATAGATACTAGTCATGTAGACAGTACTGCCCAGAGAACCTTCGACTTTGCTCCATTCTGTATAGGAGGGTTCATTTATTGGTGTTTCTGTAAAAATCCTTATGTTGTAGTTCTGGATGTTGCTACCGAGAAAGTTCACCAGGTTCCCGTCCCTGAATGTTGTGTGTCCATAACGTCGACCTATCTATCAATGGGGAACTCTCTATCCATGATATTGCGTGATGCTGTTGAAATGCAATTGGAAGTCTGGATTCTAACAGACATGAAGGAAGGGGAGTGGGTTGACCTGTACAGAATCAATCTGGAACCTGAAAGACACATGATTTCCGACATGTTTGGTATGGAAAATATTGTTCTTAGTCCTTTTGCTTGGATGAACAATGGTGAATTGTTGATACTTAGGGTTGAGTCAAATTTCTGGCCCTTTATTTCCTGCAATGTTAAGACAGGAGAGATTAGATTTGTCGAGTTATATTGCGATGTAGCACAACAGACCAGGCGAGTTCATGTCAACAGCCTAGTTTCCTGGAGGGTTCAGTAACCTTGTAGAATTGTACTTGGGTCCTTTCAATACCTTTTATAGAGTTACCTTCTGCATCAACACAGCAGTTGTTGGGAGAGTTTAGTTTCATTTCATATTTTCATTGCTTTCCTCCAATTAGGGATGGTGGAGAAAATTACCATTATCTCAGGTATATATACATATATACTGGGAAAAGAAGAAAAAAAAAAAAACAGAAATTAATCAGGTATACATATATATATATATATATGTATGTCTGTAAATATTCACTTTTAGTGTTTTTTCTGGGGTTATTTTAGCTCTAGGCTATTTATCTACATAAAGAAAAGATTTATATAAAAATGGGATGATAAGTGGCATTAGTAGAAAGTGAAAAATAAGGTACTCCCACACTATTTGAGGTTAACTTAAAGTTTTTGTATGCCTAAATTGTAAAATTAATTTGAATTTATTTAAGTATAAAAAATATAATAAAAATGTAATCTTTTTTAAAAAAAAAATTAATAATGATGAAGTAATAATTGATAATCAAAGTTTATTTTATTAACAAATGTTTTATGAGTTAATAATTAAATAATTTTTAATTCAAATAATAAATCAAATCTTTTTTTTTTTAAAAAAAAAACGGAGTAAAAAAATATAAACAGTTATTTTCAATAATAATAATTATTTTTTTTTTAAAAAATAAGACTTATAAAAGAAGAAAATATCATTGCACATTTTCTTAAAATGATAATTGATTGAAATAAATTGTTTCATTTTTTTTTTATGAAATAAAAACAACTATACATACATGCGTGTATATATATGTAAATAAAATATGTAATATAATATTAAATAACTGTTTTAATATAAAATAAGAATACATATTATTTTTTGCACATATTTTATTAAAATACTAATAGATGTGTTTTTATTTTTTATTACTTTATTAAAAATTATTATTTTTAAATATATTATCTTATAATGTTTTATTGTTTAAAAATATTTGATAAAATTAATTTAAAAAATTATGTAGAGAATCTTAAAAAACTAAAATCCCTTTTTTTCCGATTAAAATCGAAATTTGAAAGGCTGTTGCAACTGAACTTCACAAACCACCTGCTCAAAGCTGCTGCTTCTTCTTCTTCTTCTTCCTCTTCTCTTCCTTTTTCTTTTACTGTTTGTTTTACAGTGGCCGTCTTCTTCGTCGCCCTCAGTCAAGAATAATGTTAAGGTACCCTCATTTTCCTACTTTTTCTCTCTCAACATGCACATTGACACAGATTTGATATCCGTAAGAGTCGTATGACTGTGTGTTTAATAAAGCTTTATTAAATTCATAGGTAAAAAGAATGGTGTTCCAGGATTTGTATATTCTCTTTTCTATCATCATCATCAGCGTTTAATAAAGAATCCTGCAGTGTTGCTTATGGATGATCGAAGTCATGATCATAGACATTGTACTAAGCTGCACTTTAGTTGGCGAGTGAGTGAGCCCTTATAAAGTTTCTTCGGAGAGGGCTACAGTCTCCAGCAAAGTGCTGTAACTGTCTTAGCGTTCAATAAGAAAAAGATAATACCCTTTTCACGATAATTATTTTTAGGAATTTCTGAATTCCATGGATGCAGATTTCTGATATGCACTTTTGTGATTAGTTCGTTCCCTGTTAACCATTTTCTCATAAAAACTACTTATGATTAACAAAGATTGAGCAAACCATTGGCATTTTCTTCTTCATTCTTCTTAGTTATGGACACAATACACAAGAAATTTGTATTTTGAATCTCTTGAATGCTGTTTATCTGTGATATATCAGAACTATTCTAATAATTAATTACCTCATTTGGCTGGTTCCACCAACAGATTTTTTTAGTTAGTCACCGCGATAAAGAATATAAGAGGTGCTGTGCCTTTTGGCCAAATTGGTTTTTAATCTCCGATCAGAGCTCCTTTAGTCTCTACATCCTTAAGAACATTGAAGTCTAGCTTTGGATACAAGGCTACAACCAGGGCAGATTGTGCATCATGACTGAAAGATATAACAGAAATGCATCATCTTGGTAAGAGATTCATCCTTCATCATCTTAATTTCCAGATGTTCTTACATTTTGTTCCCCAGGAGTTAACCACATCTTTTTCTTTTTTGCGAGTTCACATTATTTCCTTTCTGCTCTATTTCTCCACCTTGCCTTTCTATATGTTTGTTTCAGGTTAATGAAGTCTGCAGCGTCTTCAGCAGATGTGCGATTCAACATAAATGGTGTGCCATTCTCGCTGGACAGAGTGAGAAATAGTCTCCAATTTCTGTTCTCTAGAATTTTTGCCTCCTCAAAAGGTTATAAACTAGTGATTTGATTTATAGATGTTATAATCTATATTTGTGTAGGAACTTCTGGCTGCAAGATCTGCAAAAGTATCTACCTTACTAAAAAGGAATTCTCCGGAACTTCTACCTCATCTCCTCCAAGACATTCCAGCTGACCCTGAAACTTTTGAGATTGTTGCAAGATTCTGCCATGGCTTTGAACCAGAATTATCCTCTGAGAGTATTGTACCACTCATCTGCCTTGCTTATTACTTGGGGATGGATGAAAGTCACAGCACTAATAACATGTTGACCAAGGCTCTTACTTTCTTTGAGCAGAGAGTACTCCCTAGCTGGAACGAAACTATCAAAGCTTTCCGTGCAGCAGAAACTGTCTTTCAACAAGCAGTGGATCTTGGACTGGTTGATGCATGTTTAAAGTCTATTGTTGCAAAGACATTGCTCGATCCCTGCTTTCTTGGGGAATCAATCAAGACTTCAGTAAATGAGGATGACAGTGACGATGATGCTAATAAATACAGGCCTAATGCAAGGAGAAGGCTTTTTGTTCCTGATTGGCAGCCAGAAAATTTGATAACTCTATCGCTTCAGCTCTATGAGCTTGTCATTCATGCAGTGAATCAGCATGGAGTGCCTTCAGAACATATTGCTGCATCCATTTTCCAATATGCAAACAGATGGGTTTTGTCCGGCAACACAGTAGGTGACAATATGTTAGTTTACAAGAACTTTAAGAGAGACGTTATTGAAGCAGTAGAGACGCTTTTGCCTCAACAAATAGGACTAGTTGCCTGTTCATTTCTCTTTGAAATGCTTCATTGCGCCATTATTTTTGAAGCTAGCTCTGATTGTAGAACTGGGTTTGAGATTAGGATAGGAAAACAGCTGGACCAGGCAACAGTAAAGGACCTCTTAATACCAGTGCAAGGTTATGCTAGAGAAATGCAATATGATGTTGAGTGTGTGAGAAGGATTTTGAAGATCTTTTACAGTAACTTCTCTACCGCTGACATTTCAGGGTTTCTTAAAGTTTCAGAACTCATGGAAGGATTTTTGGCAGAGGTTGCAAATGACATTGATCTAAAGGCTGACACATTTATTTCACTAGCCGAGATGTC
This sequence comes from Carica papaya, assembly GCF_000150535.2. The sequence continues at coordinate 1,172,816 of NW_019014619.1, read as the reverse complement.
AGTAGCAGCATCATTTGGAACTCAGAGGACTTCAGATGGAATATACAGGGCTATTGATATATACCTAGACAAGCACAGGTACCTGATAGACTCAGAAAGAGAAGAGGTGTGTAGAGTGCTGGATTACCATAAAATGTCCCCTGAAGCTTGTGAACATGCAGCAAAAAATGAAAGATTGCCATTGAGGGTGGTGGTGCA
>NW_019014619.1:1159693-1172540 GCF_000150535.2 Carica papaya | reverse complement strand
GGGACTGTAATTGTCAAGTTAAAAAGAAGAAGGTGCACCCAAAATATTGAGTATGAAACACAGATTGATTTGATTCTCACTCAGAAATCATCTTTGTCTATTTGTTTACATATTAGGAGTACTTATGTATTATTGCTTAGTGATTTCTTTAATGTATTTAGGTACATTTACTAGGTAGATTTTGACATTTATCAGCTTTAGAAATTTTTGATATCATCATTGTTATGCTAGTTTCCTAGTATGACTGTAATTAGTTCCATATGATGCTACTGACTTAAAGAATATCGTAGATTCTGTTGGACTATCTTCTATCTTCCATTATTTCAAAGCATGGTTCTAACTTTCTGGTTTATTCTCTATTTGCTTTCATTTATGATTGTTCTATTTCTTAAATCTCTGATGCTTTCCCTACTCTAGTTCTGAGAATAAATCATAGTTGTTCCCCAAGTAGGACGCAGATTCTTTGTACTGAAAAGAAGATTTAAAGGATATCATCCATGAAAATGAAAACTGTTTATAAGATTTAGTACCTCTAGCATGCCAAAACAACCAAAACATAAAGAAAAAACAGTAGTCAAGAAAAGGTTCTCCTCTTTTCACTAATTTTCTTCACATGATCATAGACCAAAACCTTTCTAGATTTAGAACCCTTACAAGTACTTACAGAATGCATATATGTGTCTCTCCTGCTTTTTCAGCTAATGCAATAGAAATCCTCTCTCCTTTTTGTTCATTGCAACATGATCATTTTCAATCAAAATTACAGGAAATAATTCACCAAGAACATCCCTTGCCTGCAATCACATTGGTTCTGGTTTTTACTATGCATCCTGCAAATCATGAGTCCCTGATACGTGAAGCATTCTCCTCATAGATCAGATCCTGTATGGTTACAATATGTATCAAGGTGAGACAGTGAGTCTTAAAGGAATTTCACTTTCCTTTGACGAATTCGGTCTCTCAAGTACTTTCTCTGCTGTTGTGGGATTATGAGAATTCTCTGTTTCATCTTTGCTCGAATGTGCTTCGATATCTGCATCTGTATCATTGTTATTACCATTATTATTATTGTTGTCATTGTTCTGCATGACATGAATTCCAGCAAAATGAACATGGCGATCGCCCTTGGGAGATTGCATAGGCGATAATGGGGACGATGCAGGTACATCATTAAAGGCAGAATCTTTAGGCGTCCGGGGGCTGCAAGCAGGTGGTGTAATTGATTTTGTAGGGTGGTTGTTACGGCTGGGAAGTTGATGAGAAGCGAATTGGTTGGCTGTGCAACATGGTTTGAAGCACCTGTAAACATAAGCCATTAACCAAAACACCCAGGGGATGCATACAAAAATCATCCCCACAACAGGATACCAAGAAGGTCCTCCATCGGGGAGGGTGATGGAGAGGGAAAGGAAGACGCCACCGGTAACAATGCAGAAGAGAAAAAGGAAAGAGGCAATGCAGATTCTTGGATCTCCTTCCCTTTCTTCCATTTATTTACTTGAAGAGATTCTTTGTTTTCCTTGTTCCTGATCTTGATTATGCTTTGTTTTTTTTTTTTGTTTTTTTTTTTTTTCTTGTTTGGTTCTTGGTGAAATCGGGTGTTTGGATCTGAGGTCTGCAAATCCTATCAAGATGGAAACATTCAAAGTTAGAGAGTAACATAAATAGCAATGAAACAGGAATATGCTTTCTGAGAAATAGCCGTTTGGTTACTTCTGTCTATTTGTGTTTTAAGGCAATGACTCTAACAAATTAACAAACTAACCAACCCAACTAATAAATTTTAGGAGAGACAAACCAACAGCTATGTTTTATTAACTTAAAAATTTATTGTATTGTTTAATTATTATTATTCTTAATATTAATATAAAAATATAATTAAAGAATTTATTTTATGTGGAAATAATTGTAATTATAATTATAGTTTATAAATACAATATCATGCAAAGTACATCAAATGCATTATGGATATTCATCAATGTCTTTTTAACTGTCATTATCAAATAAGAAAATCAAATTATTTTTATGTAAAAGTTATAAATACACAGAATTTATCTAATAAATAGGTTCTGCATGTGCTTCTATGGTTACAATAGAATGTTTCATGTAAGGCTTTATGTAAAAAGATTAAAATAATAATAATAATAATAATTATTAATGTCCATTGTAAAATGAGATTTTAATTACTTGACATTGAGTATTAAGAGATACATTATTATATATATTTACTATTTTTGAATGTAAAACATATATACTTGTTACAGAGAGATAAATGTATGGTAAAAAAGAAAAAATAATTACAAATATAATATTTAAACTATTTATGGGATAAATAAATGGGTAACTATTATTAGATCTTCTATAGTCTGTGAAATGAAGTCATTATTGTCAGTTGGAATAGCATGCTTGATTTAGTCAAAATGGGTAACTGCTACATGATAAATATTAATGAAGCATATTTTAATTTTATCAAAAATATTTGTTCTAGTGGTGTTTTGTGGTATACAACAATGTCATTTATACATTATTTTAAGATATTAATTATCAATTTTTATTTTATGCATACATTTACTATTTTTAAGTATTCTGATATTCTGTTATACTCAGTTCCACTTCAATTTAAGAATCCTTACTTTCCTCTTCCTCGAACTACCAAATATAATGCAAGTTAGTCCAACCATTAGGTGCTTTAAGCTTTAAGATTTTATTAAAAAGGAGTGATTATTTGTAAGAAGCTCAAAAACGTAAATTAATTAGATAAAAAAGTAATTACAAAAAGTTAAAAAGTACTATACAGATGAACTAAAAGAAAGAACTTAAACTTCCTTTCTAACTGCTGTAGGTAAATATCAGATAGCAATCCTTCCCTTCCTAGAGAAAGGATAATCCACTAAAAACTACCCCTTTTGATACCTTTGGATTTATTCCCAATTTCTAAATTCTTCACATAGTAACCCTTCAAATGCATGGTTACCACCCATCTAGGAATGAGATCTGCTCTTTGCTAATCTCCCACCGAAGCAAACAGTTTCCACCAAATCGGAAAACGGCCGTGTATTTATAGGCATCAATGCACTTTAACATTGACATCCTTTGCTTGGATCTCTCAGCTGGGGCTATCAGTTCAGCAAGCACTGCCCAAAAGTTAATCAAAAGTTCAAATTGTCTACCTCCTTTGCTCCTGGCTTCAGCCCAGAAGAGATCCATCAAGTACATCAAGTGTGCCAATTACGTTCTTAGCCTAATTTTTGGGTCCCCATAGCAATGCAGCGCACATAATCATCCCTACAACCCACAAAAATTCGACCACCAATCATCACAGGTGAAGAGAATATTTCTCCTGGGAGTTCTAACCTTGAAATTTCTTGCACTACGTCATCTTTGTGGTCATTTGCCTTTCCCATTAAATCCAAGTTGATACGAAGCAAGTATATGGTTCCAGAACTGGTGCATACACAAACCAACCTGCAAATTCATTGAACTGCTGCGTTATATGAAGATCTTAGTTTGGAAGTTATTTGTGCATTATGCTTTACCTGTCAGCTGACAGGCTGGGATTGGATATCAACGGTAAGTTCTCATCAACAAAAGCAGATGAAGTAATTGGATCTCCAACATTGTACTCCCAAAGTAAATCACCTTTTTCGTGAAGCGACCAACAATTTTTAGAAGGCCATATAAGAAGTTGGTACGGAAGGAACAGCCAACACTAAAGAAAATTTCTGAATGGCAAAGGACCAACTAAAGAATCTGCCGGACTAGCAGAAAAGATGATTAACACTCAGATTAGAAGCACCATTAATTAATGTCTCAAAAACATCATTAACATAGAAGTTCAAAAAGCAACTAAAAGGACCTTTAAGAATTCGGTAAAAGGTTATTTCACTGGGATCAGAAGCAATCTGCTGATTGTCTGACATTTCTTATTGCTAACTGTTAGCAGACCAAGGGGACATCCTGTAGGAATTCTGAAGTAGAAACAGGACAATCTTAGAAAATATATGTTTTAATATTCTAAGGTATTTGTTATTATAATCATTCATGTATTATTAAATCTATTTTAGCTTACTGAGAATGTATTAAGAATAGCTTTATCATTAGATGACGTTTGGATTTTGCACTCCAATGACACATTGCTTTATGTTAGAAAAGTGTTCGGATGCATGATTTTTTAATTTTTTTTATCTTTCAAGATGTTAAGAAGCTAAAATGTGGAGGATGAGTTATTCTCCGCATGTGCATTCTTTCTCCTCTTATCTTAGTAGTATTTTTCTTTTTATTTATCCAAAAAAAGACTTTAATAAGCTGTAAACTGAAAAATTAACAAATGATAAAGAAAAAATGGACAATAAGTTGTTAGTTTAATTAGAAAGCTGAGTAAGATTAATATCTTGCTTTTATTAAGGCTGTCTTAGTAAAAAGTATTGGTTAATGAGCTTTTAATTTTCACTTAAAGCTCCAAAAATAAAAGTTAATCTACACAGGCTATTATTATTATACTCAAAGCCATGTGTTTAGTCCTTCTAAATTATAACCAAACATTTTGAAATTTTTTTTAATCAAAATCAACTTTATGCATCTGTTAGAAAAAAAAAGCAAGTCCACTGAAACACCCTATTAGAATATGATTTTTGTTTCTTAATAAAAACAACTTTTATTTTTGTTTTTTTGAAAAAAAATAATTCAAGCATTCTAGTCATAAAAAGTCGATTTGACACTATAACATCCGAACCCGAAAATTTGGTTCGGGATAGTTTTTCAATTAATAAAATAATATATTAAAATAATTTAATTTTTATTCTATTTTAACTTTGTAAAATTTTTAAGAAAAATAAATTTAGAGATAAAATTAAAAATAATTATTTTTTAAAAAAAGAAACTGTGAATGAAGGGAGACGCTTTTGAAAGAAAAATTCAAAACATGGTGTAAAATCGTAAAAAGAGAAAATCCGACCATGTGGGACGACCACATCAGCGGCGACGACGACGAGTCGGAACGCGCCGCGTGGTGGACACGCTGACATTGATTCCACGCGGGAGGCCACACAGGCGATCCGCATACCTGGGCGATTCCACGGTCCAGATCGCATCCCGTGCGCGCGAACGACACAGATCTGTTTTCTCTTCAAACGCGATCGGACGGATGAGATTAATCGTGATGGACGACCCTGATTTGCACGCGTGATCGGCCTAAACAGGCAACGATCGAGCAGTTCTTCTCGCTTCACGTTGACTCGAACGGATGACCTGGATCGAATAGAGATGAATATTTAAACTTCTTTTCACAGGAAACTAAAACCCTATCTGACAGAGAGGTGACTGGAGAAGAAGAAGAAGGGCAACCGGAAAGTGAACCAGACGCTGGAGAAGGAGACGGACTACTGTCGCCGCCGCATCGGAGCCACCATCGACACCGAAAAGGTAAGATTTTCCTCCCCTCAACTCGGAATTTAATCCTGAATCTTCCTATACCCATATTGGAGTCAAAAGGCCGACGGGTGAGCCAAAAAATACGAGTGAAGGTCGGTCGAGCCGCCGCGGCCAAAATCCAAAACCCCCTTTGTTCCCACGTTTTTTCAACTGTTGTGTTCCTCATTTCGTTCTAATGCAGGTTAGTCGAAGAAATACCCCGACCGCAAAGGAGAAACGGCAGAGCTGCTGCCGACCAACAGAAGCTCCCTAACATGGTTTTTGCAGGTTTCCATGCAAAACCGGCCTTAACCGACCAGAAACAGCCAGCGCGAGAGGAACCGCCGCCATGGACGGCGGAGCACGGTGGCACCGCCGTGCTGGAACCCTAAATTGGCTGGAAAAGTTTAAAAACACCTATTTTGGCTTTTTGGGGTATTTTTGGATATGTGACGGGTATTTTAATTTCTACAAGAAAAATCCAGGAAACCTAGGGACCGGCAAGAGATGCAGTGAAAAATACGGTGTTTCAAATATCGATTTGAGTTAAGAATTTCTCACATTTTCCCCCATTATGGTAAATTAAAGTTTAATAATCAATAACATTATATTTTGTGAAAATTAAAAAACCTTAAAATTAATTACAAGTCACTAGTGAAGTCGCAACCGATCAGCGTATAATTGCCCTACCTTATTGTTTATTTTGTCGTATACTACCTAAAATACTTATTGTTATATCGTATACTTTAAATTATTAATTTTAATTGCTTTCTTAGTTATTTAGTTTATCTACCTGCGTTGTTTTCATCTGTTGATTTGTTTGCAAATAAATGTTCTAATCATGTTTTCCTAATTTATGTATTGTCTAGTTTTGTGTGACTTACTGTTAATTGGTAAAAATGCAATGTTGGTATGTGATTTGGTGATTGGTTGATGATGAGAATCTATATATAAAAGACTTATCGGGTATCTTAGGGAAGGGTGTACGGACCCGGTACATAAGAAAAATCCTACTGTGAGCATTACCTCAGTCAAACAGAGTTGAGAAGTCCCATACCGGAAGAGGTTGAGAGGTATAATTCACCCTCATACCGGACAAGGTATTGAGGCGGTGATATGTTTGGTGCCCATTATCGGATGAGATATAGGGACGACCGATTAATTCATAACTTGAATATTAGATCCACGCGTAGGAGGGATCCCTATGGACCCCCAAGAGTACTAGTAAGTAAATAAGATTACCAGTTGTTATTACTCATTTGAATATGAAATCACAATGTTATTCGCGTATTGTTTTTATAGGTCGGTTTTGAAAACTTATAAGAGTAAGTATAAAATAACAGTGTTTAAGTTAAATGAGTTTATTTGAAAAGAAATAATTGTTCAATTGATTATTTTATGATTTTTTACCAACTTTTAGGTTTTCGTATCGGCATTAAATGTGATATTTTTACTGAGTTAGTGTAACTCATTCCCTCATTTACACATTTTAGATCAAGAAAATCAAAATCTAAATTCTCAACAACAGAAGAATTGCGAATAGAGGCCACCTCCCGGACCCCATTAAAATTGTCCAGCGGAGGTTAACTCCATAGGATTTCATTTCGTTTTATTTTAATCATTTATTTCATTACTATGAACTACTATAAATGAATATTCCCGTAATTTTATTAGGTATTCTGATTTACTGTATAAGAAATGTAAATATTAAATTCTTAATTGCTTTTGCCTATAATTAATAATTCAATATTTCCATTTCCCTAAACTTTGGGCTTTTACAGATACCTTCCAAAAAAATGGGTTATTCAATATTAAACTATATAGGAATTACACCTATTGATATTTTCTCATTGTTTGAGTGCTTAACAATCATTTTGTTGTGGTTATAATTTTGTTGCCAATCTCTAAGATTGTGATTGTGAATTGATTTTTTTATTTATTTTTTCTATCTTTTCTAAACCTAATATTGATGTGGCTACATGTAACACCCATTATTATTATTATTATTATTATTATTAATTATTAATTTATTTTATTTAGTTTATTTTGTAATTATTGAAATTTTAATTGATATTTTTTTTATTTAATTTAATTTAACGAAAATAAAGATAATAAAAATGATAAAATTGGATAAAAATATTATTTGGATTTAATTGAAATTGATTTTGGAAAAAAGGGGTGAAAATTTAGATTCTGGGGGTATTTTTGAAAAGAAAATCGGAAACTGGAGGTCAAAACGTAATTTAGAAAAGTTGTGCTACGTCAGCAGCCACGTCAGCGGCCCGGTCAGCAGCCCCGGCCAACCAAGACGAGCCGTGTGGCAAGGACACGCTGACCAGGGGATGTGCCACGGGGGCGATCCGCGTGCGCGCGATCGGACGGCCCAGATCCGTTCCCGCGCACACGGACAACCCAGATCAAACGTGCGCACGGACGGCCCAGATTCAATTAGGTACGGACGGCACAGATTGCATCGCGATGAACGGTCCAGATTTAATCCCAATTAAATCGCGATCGAACGACCCAGATTCAATCTTGATGGACGGTCAAGATTAAAAGGCGAAGAGTATAAATACCCCCAACCCACACCTGACCAAAGAAACCCTAACCGCCAGTGCTCGCCGGAGAAGAAGAACCAGTCGCTGGAGGAGCCGGCCGCCGCCAACCGCCGCCGCACCGGGGAAATTTCCGACTGCCGATCGAGGTAATTTTTCTCCCTCTTGCTCGTTTTTCGACGCTGAGTCCGCCCATGGCCAAACCGGAGCCAAACCGCCGGTCAAACGGCCGTAAAACTCAGTCGAAACCCAGCGGCGCCGCTGCGCCCCTCCTCAGTTTTTGCCTCCGATGAGGCCCTTCCCGACCTCCGTTTGATGCAAATTTTATACCACTGTGATCACCGTTCTTTTCTCTACAGGTTGATCGGAGCCAAACATCAAAACGCGACTCACGCCGGAGGAGCCGCCGCACCCGAGAGTACCGGCGCCGGTAAGTTTCGGTTTTTCGCGATTTTTCGGCCCACCGAGGGCCATAGGGTTGTTCTATCGCAGGGACTGATGCAAGTGTGGCCGAATTCGGCCGGAAACGGCCGAAAACGGCCAACCTGAGGCGAATCGCCGCTGCCGTCGCCGGAGTACAGCGGAGCCGCCATGCCGGAATTGCGATATTGGCCGAAAGGGGCCCTATGTCTAATTTGGAATTTTTTTGGGACACGTACAGGTACTAGTAGTGCGTTTCAGCTCCCCGGGAAAAATTCAAGGAAAATTAGGGACAGCCTATAGGTGCACTGGAGAGCCGTATTCAGACTCCGAAACAAGTAAGGACCCCTCACCCTATTTCCTATCACGGTATTAAAGTTCAATAAATGATAAAACGATATTTCATGAATCAATAGATGTGTGAAATTATTTAAGGTCGCTAATGGAGCCCGAGTCTGGTGTATTTGTCGGTTAGTTGTTATTTGTTCTATTTTACAGTTTTAAATGCAGTATAATGTCTGATGTTCTCATTTCATAGTTTCGTGTGCATATATCACTATTTTATTGATTATGGGTTGAATGACTAAGAATCCGATGTTGTGTGTTGTCTTGTTTGGCATAAACTACTGGTTTGCATGTTTGTGTGTGATTTGATGATGGTGACTGAGGAAAAAAGAATAAAAGGTTACGTGAATTAATAAATGGATAATGTGGACAGCTTGACTAGATATCCTGGGAGATGGTGGACGGACCGGGTCCGTAGGGAACCCTACCGGGAACGTGCTCTCTCATACCGGACGGGGTATGGAGACCTTCGGTGTTTTGGCGCCCATACCGGACGGAGTATGGCGACGGCCCGTTTCACCCTCATACCGGACGAGGTATTGAGGTTCATAATTTTGGTGCCCATATCGGACGAGGTATGGGAACGGCTCTGGAATCAGGTTATAAATGTTAAGGGTTCACGGGTAGCGAGACCCCTATGGATCCCCATGGATACTAGTAGGCTGGTAAATAAGGAAAATATGTTGTGTAATGATTGAAATGCAAAGGCGTGGTAAGTATTATTTTATACAGTTCATATGATTTCATGATGATGAAAATATTATTACTTTCGTATGTTGTTTTATGGATCTCACCGAGGTAAGTGGACAGTGAAGGATTTTATTATTAATAAAAGAATTTGTTATAAATTATGCTTCATTGGTCTTTTTGTGTTTTTTACCTACCTTTACCTCCGTGGCGGTGAGATAGTGTGATATTTTTACTGGGCTGGTGTAACTCATTCCTTATTTAACCATTTCAGATCAGGAAGACATTGTTCCCGAGCCCGTTCCGCAGGAAGACGGCGAAGGGGACGCCTAAAGACTCCGTAGTTATATTTATAGTTTTTATTTTCGAGTTTCTCTTTTAGTTAATTTGTTCTTTTATACTTTGAGCACGTTTTTGGTTTTAGCGTAAGGGATGTTAATCAAAATTTTTATTATGCTTCCGCATTTGACATTTTTAATACACATATTTCATTCTAAATTTCCGGGGCCGTTACACTACATCAATTTGGTATAAGAATCAACGTTGCTGATTTTGGTGTCAAATCTCTTAAGTTTCCAAATAAAAAATCCTTAAATTAGCGAAAAACAAAAAAAAAAAATTCAAAATCAAATGGCAATAAGAGAAATAGCAGGGTTGCACAAAAAAAAAAAGGAAAAACAGAAATTGACAAGTTAGAAAAAGTTGTCGGTCTTCTTGGAAGGATGGAATGGGAAGAACTTTACTTAAGTCTGGATGATAAGCAGTCTAATCATCAAAGTGGCATGAGTGAACGTGGCCTATCCTCAAGACCAGGCTTTTTCTATGGTGATCACATACGCACAAAGAATGACAGAGTTTTTGGAAAAAAAGAAAAGGACAAAAGAAGAAAGAATGACAGATAGTTTCTCAAAAAAAAAAAAAGAAAGAAAGAATGAATGCCAGATGGTTGAGATCAAAATAGACATTAGCAATTACAGCATATTCAGAGGTAAAGAATGCTGGAACTTACTGCTTCAAACGAATAGACACTTCCATTTCTGGAGCATACCAGCACCTACCAAGTAAGAAGACAGCAACAAGATTAATATCAATGAATTTTTATTCCTCAAAGACCTAATGATAATATGCTAACTATGGGCTTTAGCTCAAAGAGAAGCAAGGAAAATAGTTTAAATCAGTGGTATAAATTCTTGCATTATGCTCCAACCAAATCAGTAAAAATGCCCCCTCCCCGGAACAAGACCTTATACTCCTTGCCCGCTCAAATTTGAAGGAAAGGGCAGAATAATAATCTCCAGACTAGGGGGATCACCCACACTACTCCGGACACAGAAAAAACTTCACAACCTCCACATTATAAAGGAGTACGGAAACAGGTGACAGCTGCGGTTTGAACTATGAACACACACCAAATGAATGCCGAGAGAATATTCTTTGTGAGATCTTGGACTTTGGAGAATATTATTTGTTTTGATATATACGAAACAACAGTCTAAACAAAACTTTTAGTTTTAGAATGAGCTTCACTATCTAACAGTTATGGAAGAAAACACATATGGGTTTTATGGTTGCCAATGACACATAAGGTTGCCGAGAAACCAAAAAATGACTTTAATATTGTTCTTCTTATTTTGTTGATTGAAGAGTACATTGAACTTATAAGAATATTATTGAAAGAATAGGAAATCCACGAATAGGAACTTAACCATACATAGACCACCAACTACATGGAAAAAAACAAAGAAATATAAAGATGGTCTATTATTCTCTAATGGAGCATAGAAATATTCTCATCTTGAAGTGTGTCTTTTAGCTTACAGCAATCAGTTGCATTGTTACTACCTTTTAGTCTACTCCCTTCTTCATTGAGTCGAACACCACTATTGACCTCAACAGCCTGGAACAATTTTAGACAGGTAGATTCATGTCCCTTCATCATCATGCCCTTGTCTCTCACTTGTTCCACACACGAGCTTGATTTATCCATTGCTCTTAAAAAAAGGTAAACACCATTGTTCCTCTTATCCTATTTCCAATTTTGCTGCTTATGAGCATTACCCTTATCTTATGTTGCATTATTGCCTTATTATCCTCTGTTTTCATTCCCAACTTTGTCAGTGTTTCATCCTAGTTGACACCAACCATGGAAGAGGAGATCTCTGAGTTAAATGTAAATGATACATGGCATTTGATTCATTGGCCTCCCGAGAACTCTGCTGTTTGGTGCCATTGGGTTTATCTAGAAGTAGTCCACTGATCCTCTCAAGGTGCAATCAGTAACCTAGGAGAGTACCTGCCTAAACTAAATCGTTTTTTTCATGTTGCCAAAATGGTATCAACACAAGTGTTTATTTCTTAGGTTGCCTTCTACCACTAGCCCTCCCACCAACTTGATAACAAAGATCCATTTTTTGGGAGATGGAAATTTTCGAGTTGCTATTTGTCCCGTTTAAGATGCAACACATAAAATGAGACTTTTCCCTGAACTTTAATGCTTATGAAAAATGAGAAAAATAAAACAAGATATGAAGTTAGATCTGAAGAAAAATGTTGTACCTGGGAGGGAAGCACATATGACAAGCATGCTCCAGCAAATACTGGACCACCAGTTCTACACTGGATAGGAGAACAATTAGAAAAAGAGATGAGAATTTTCAAAAAACAGTCATCAACTGATATGCAGGAAATTATGTAGGTTGCTAGAAGAATGTAAGAATTGAAAGTAGTGGCAGGAAATCCATAACAAAATAGCCGTTAGTATAGTTGCCATTAGTGTAGTTACAACACTGCTATAAATACCATCTTAACCAGAATAATGAATCAAGAATAGAAAATACCAGTTTTCTTTCCTCTCTGGTCTCTCTCTTATGTGTGAAAAGTTTCTTTTGTCTCTCTCTCACGGTAAATTTCTGTGTGAATCAGTGGTATCAGATTGGATTCAGCTCCATGGAAATCTCTGAAAACACAAAATCTCAAGAATCAAAGAGGATGGAAGAATTAGGGAAGCAGGTGGCAGATATGGAGGAAAGAACAGATCAATAATTGGGAATTCTGAAACAGGATGTAGGAGGAACCAAGCAAGAATTGGGTGAAGTAAAACAATTGTTAGCAACGTTAGTGAGGCAATGGACTGCAGGTCCAGAACATGCCAGGGAAGAAACATCCCGAGAATGGGAAGGAGAAAAGAACGAGTTAAAGGAATGGGACAAGACTATGGCAGTATCAGATTCAAACTCAACTTTCCACGAATCTATGGAGAAAATTTAACAGCATGATTGTACAAAGCAGAACATTACTACGAACTAGATAAGACAAGCCAAGAATTGAAGGTGAAAACAGCATCATTGCATCTGGAGAATAGAGCATTGGAGTGATACCAGATGGTGATAAGAAATAGAGGAGGTCGCTGGCCAGATTGGAGGGAATACATG
>NW_019014619.1:1144793-1157789 GCF_000150535.2 Carica papaya | reverse complement strand
ATACATAGCAGGAACTTGCAAAGCCAAAACAAGAAAAAAAAAATATGCTCACCCTCGGTGAACCCTCTTTAAAGACAGGAGCACATCCAACCCCATTCTTTTGGACTCTTTGATCGAGACTGGTATCAGTTCCTTTCCTTATATGTATAAGCTAGATAAGTAGGGTTCCTATTGGACAAAGGCTTTCTTGAACTCAATCAAAAGAGCAATTCAAGAGTAAAGCTTCATGTTCTCCTGCTCGGACCGGAGAATAGGTGCAGAAATGGTCGAGGAAAGGGCTTGCCCAACTGAAACTGAGGGGGAAGAGCAAAAACTAGAAGATGGGCACAGGTCTTTCTTGTACAACACTAACACATCTGTTTCCTACCCAATCGCTGGCTAAAGTATTATGGATTCTGTTTTCAAATTACATGGCCTCCCGTAGGTAATAGTCAGTGACCATGATCCCATTTTCATCAATTTATTCTGGCAAGAGCTCTTTATACTGCAAGGAGTTGATCTTAACACATTCACAACCTACCATCCACAAATGGATGGTCAAACTGAAGTAGTAAACAGATGTCTTGAAATTTATCCATCAGCAACCTGCAACTTGGTCCCAATGGCTCTCTCGTTGAATATTGGTCAATACTTCATTCCACACATCCAATCACACAACACCATTCGAAGTCTTATATGGCTATCCTTCCCCAGTTCATATACTGTACCTCCCAGGCTATTCGCATATAGCAAGCCTGGATAAATTCTTACAGGAATGGAAGGTAATATTGCAAATTTTGAAGTTCCATCTGTCCAGAGCACAACATAAGTTGAAACAACAAGCTGATAAACACCATACCTATAGACAGTTTCAGATAGGCGATCATGTCTACCTCAAACTGCAACCATACCACCAGCACACAATTGCTGTTTGTTCTAACCCTAAACTAAACTCTGTTTACAAAAGGCCTTTCCTAGTTATAGACAAAGTCGGAGCTGTCACCTAAAAACTACAACTACCAAGAGGAAGTCAATGCCACCCTGTTTTCATGTACCACAATTGAAACACACACCAGAATCAGCACCCTTAGGGGAAACACCAATTGTAGCAAACCAGCAAGAACTCCAACCTATTGCCATACTACAAAGAAAGCTAATTAAACGTCACAACCAGCCTCTTCTACAACTTCTGATTCATTGGTAAGATGGATTACCCCCTACTTGGTAGGATGCTCCTTGGTTCTCTGAAATATTTCCATACTCTTTCCTTGAGGACAAGGGAACATGGGGGAGGGTTGGGGGGGAGGGAGATTTGATTTGTGAAAAATTATGTAATGGCCAGAAGAATGTAAGAATTGAGAGTAATAGTGGGATATCCATAACAGAAATAACTGTTCATATAGACTCAACACTGTTATCGATACCACAGTAACCAGAATAATAAATCAAGAAGGGGAAACAACAGCTTTCTTTCATCTTGGGTCTCTCTCTTACGTGTGTGAATAGTTTCTCTTGTCTCTGTGTGTGTGTAAATTTCTTTGTGTATCATTGAGTGGAGCAAAAAATAGCAAATAATAAAATGAAGGCATGAAAAAAAAATCAGACTTGTGCTTGTGAAAACTTAAGGTCTTAATTTCTAGCCTGGTATAACTGATGGACCGTTCTTGGTTGATTCTGCATATAAATGTGTAAGACATAAAATTAGGAAAGGATATGTATATATATTAAGGTCATTAGATGAGTAGTCCTAAGTAGCTAGTTTTTAGGGGATAGAGTAGGATACTTCCATTGGCTTGATTGTCAAACTGGCCAAAAGTGTTTTAGGATGCAATATATCTAATGCCTGCATTATCTATTTTTATGCATTAATGTTCTACCAGAATGCTACTGGTTGCATGTAATTTTACTTGTTTTTGTTGCGTGTAAAGTTTCTAACAGCCAGCTAGCAGTTTAACAAGAACAACAACATTTCAAGACATACTTTCTCATGGAAAGAATCAAAATGCCAAAACACATCTCACTACTATGTTCCAAGGTTTCTTACACTTGCAAAGTTTCTTCTCATGAATTTGATTAGTTGCTTAAAGAAGAACATCATGAAGAAAACATTAATACCATAAAAGAAAAATTTCCTAGGCAACATATTTATGACAATTGCTAGGGTATATATACAGATACATATTATATGCTTTTCTTGAACATTTCTATCTCATTCAGGATAGGAAAGTCGCATTCAATAATTTACAGAATATAAGAACAGAAAATTTTAGGAAAAAATATCCACGTCAAACTCGCTACAGCATTATGATGATATGGGCATAAAGGCAGATGAATCAAGCTCACTTAAATATTAAACACAAAATAAACCAAGAAAAAATACCTTCCAAAGAATAGCCCCCGGAAATATTAACACGAAATTAAAATATCTCATGCAATTTTAATTTTGATACCAATTGCATTCATATCTTTCAAGTATCTCATGCAATTTTAATTTTGATACCACTTGTATTCATACCTTCCAAAGAATAGATCCTCCAGAACTAAAGGCAATAACATGCCCATCGACCAAGCAACAAATAACTGTGAGAAATCATTGTCAACAAAACACCAGGAGAAAATGATTTAGCAAAGCAGAATAGAATTTAGAAAATTAAAAGGAAAATGTAATTCACAATTACAGGGATTAACAATCCTAGAATTAGAGGGCTAAAAAACACAATGAGAATTTTAGGTTTCTGACAACCACAAAAGCGAGGTTATTAAGTAGGTGTTTCAGATTTTTCATTTTGTCCTTAGAAGTAACTTTAAGCACTTTTCCAAAATCAGCTGTTTGGTAACAAAATAAGTAGGCACCTTATTGGGTGCTTAAAAGTAACTTTAAGCAGGAAAATAATTGACACCACATTCTTATTTTTTTGTGCTTATTTGTTCTCCACATTGATTTACCTCCTTTGTACATAATTTTTTGACTTCTAAAATAAGAATTTGGTTGCTTCAAGGAACTTAAAGCATTACTATTTTAAGTAATTTCAAGCAAATTTCTTTAAGATATCTCAAACACCCTCTAAAAAACTCAATGCATAAGAGAATCTATTTAGTTTTATTCATAGCCATTCTCAATCCATTAACACTCTCAATGAGAATAAAGTAATATTCAGCTATTTGTAGAGTTAATAAATATCTCATTATGTCTACAATATTAAATGGGAACTCTAACAACATAGTAAATAATAAAAATATTCAAAATATACTAGACGGCCCTCTATCATTCATCATCTCTTCAAAGTATATCAACTCCAAAGTAGGACACCAAAAGAAAATCATTACAAAATTGTGGATCCATAGCATGACACTCTTCAACCACCAAGTATCTAGATGTAGATAACTATTCCATCAGACAGGCAATATCTTAGAACCTCCATCAATACAAGTAATATACTACTTATTGAAACTGTTAAAAAAATGATATGTTGTGTATTTATTGAATATCATAACTTTGTATATAAAAGTTCTTGAGAGTAAGAAAGAAAATCAACAATTAATTACCTAAGGGTATATTTTATCACTATACTCTTTAATCTAATTTTAACACTAGTTACATGTGATGTACATTCTCTAATGGTCCCCCTTAAGTTGGGGAATAGACATTATCCATTTTCAACTTGAAAATGATTATCCAAATTACTAGATTATTCAATTATTTAGTTAAGACATCTATCAAGTTAAGAGTTGGTAGGTACGTACAGTATATACTTCAGGTCACCGTCTATCATTTTTTTAATGAAATGTCTGTCAACTTCAATATATTTTGTCTTGTCGTATTGTAAATTATGAACAATACTATTAATTAAAAATGACTTAATGTGTATTCTATTGGATATTGCAATCCTATATATCTATATGTTTTCTATGATGAAAAAGATAAACAATAAGTTATAATTAATTACAAAAGGTTAATTTACTCTTATACTATTTAATCTAATTTACTTTTTATTTAATACTCCTTCAAGCTGAAAGTAAAGGTTGTTCATCCTCAACTTGCCAATAAAATCTTGGAATGTTGGATTGCTAGAGCTTTCATTTAATATATCTGTCAGTTAAGAATTGGTAGACATGTATTGGGTACATATTAGGCCACAGTCAAGGTTTTCTTTAATAAAATATCCATCGATTTTGATGTGTTAAGTCGGGTCGTACTGCAGCAAATTATGAGTGATGTTTATGATCAATTTCTTGTCACAATGTAGACGTACAGGATTTTCCCACTTGATCCTAAAATCTTCTAAAATTATTTTTATCCATAGTAATTCATATACCCCTTGTGCTCGGACTCGAAATTTTGATTTTTTACTTAATCTTTCAATTACATAGTACTTTTTACTTCTTGAGGTTATTAGGTCATTCCATAGGAAGGTACAGTATCTTTTGGTAGACCTTTTGTCTGCAACTGATTCTCCATGATATGCATCAGTATAAACTTTTAGGATTAGCTTATTACTCTTCCTGAATATAATTCATTTTTCAGATAACCTTTTCAGGTGATGCAGTACTCTGTAGACTAGTTGTAGGTGCATTTATTTCAAATTGTGCATGAATTGATTTATAACATACATTGCGTGGGACGATGTTTGCTCTTGTGTGGGATAAGTATATCAATTTCTCAACTAATCTCTTATATATTTCCTTATCTAATGGCATATCTTATGTTATTCCTAATTTGTGATTAGGATCAACAAAAGTGTTAACTGTTTTGCATGTTAACTTACCAGTGTCACTTACTGGTCATGAATATATTTATACTAAGAAATAAAAATTTCTGATTTTGAGTAGGTGACTTTAATTTCTAAAAAGTACTTCAACTTACCAAGTTCATTGATTTCAAATTCTTTTATCAAGCACTATTCTAGTACTAGTTTTTCTTTCTCATTATCTCCTGTTACGAAAATGTCATCAACGTATATTAAGAGAGTTGTAACTTTTTTCCATCCCAGAGTATTTGATGGATAAAATGTGATTTCCTTAAATCTACTTAAATCCAAAATCTAAGATCACCCTTGTGAACATGTCAAACCATGCTCTTAGCAGTTACTTGAGTCCATGCAAAGCCTTCTTTAGTTTATTTGGTTATGTTTCTTTCTTAAAACCTGGTTAGATATTCACATATATTTGTTCTTCTAAATCTCCACATAAAAGGACATTTTTTACATTATATTATTGTAGTTGTCAATCAAGGTGAGCATTTAATGATAACAAGATTTATACAGTGCTCATCTTACCTATTGGTGTAAATTTTTTCTAACAATCTATCCCAAATGCCTATGTATAACCTTTTACACTAGTCTTGCTTTATATCTCTTGATTGTCCATCTACCTTGTATTTGATGATAAAGATCCATTTGTATCCCATCAATTTCTTACCTTTAGGTAGATCCATCATTTC
This sequence comes from Carica papaya, assembly GCF_000150535.2. The sequence continues at coordinate 1,152,370 of NW_019014619.1, read as the reverse complement.
CTATATTTTCTTTTCAAGTACTTGCATCTCTATATTCATAGCATTTTTCAATTTTTTATAATATAAAGTCTCAGATATTGTGTTAAGAATAGACTTAGTATTCAAATTCATGAGAATTTTTTTGGGACGATTTATCAAAATGACACAAACTGTAAGATAATATAAAAAGAATGTTTATTGCATTCTCTTGTGCTTTTACAACATGCAATAAATATATTATTATCAGACTGTATAGGATTTTCAAGACTTACCTCATTTCCAGGATCAAGTTCGGATTCTTAAACCAGCTTAGGCTCAATATTCAACATCTTCCTCCTTGTATACACTTGAAAAAACCTATAGTCTGATACGATCTTTTAAATAGATAAATTTTTTAGTAAATTCTGATGGTTTTTTTGTAGAGATGGTGTTAGGGTGTGCGACGAAAAGTTTTGCAAAAAAAGTAATAGAGTAAAATCTACTAAGAATTATTCTTGTCTTTCAATATAGACTCCTCCTGAAGATAAGGTCAGGTGAAATAGGATTCTTATTTAATAAATGTAACATCTGCAGACACAGAATTTCGAGTGGGTGAGTGGTAACATTTGTACTCCTTTAAAAGGAGAAGTACAGCACAAATACATATTTCAGTGCTCGAGGATCAAGTTTCCTTCTTTGATAGGAAGGAATATGAATGAAAGCAATATACCTAAGTATCAAAGAAACTAAATGTTTTGTGACACTTATTACTGTATAAATTTTTTTAATTATTTTTAAAGAACTTTCAGGTCAGAACGTTGGTGGATAGCGGTGGTAAGAACGGTTTTACTCTGTATTATTTTAGGACATCGTTTTGGAATTATGGCTAAAAGGTGACTGTTTTTGTATTCCGCTAATTTGTTTAGTTGTTAAGTGTGAACACAGAATGATTCATGTAAAATTTCTTCCTGATAGAAGAATAATGGAAGTGTGAGGTTAATAGAATTTTTAACGTTATCAGTAAAAAAAATTTTTATGCCAGTTCCGAATGTAATTATCACGTTGCAGAACTGGACATGATATGACTAACATCATATTTGACTTTTAGTAAAAATAGATAGGTTCCTTAATGCAATGATCAACAAATGAAACAAACTACCGAACCCCAAAAAATATAATGTGTTGGAGTTGATTCGCAAATATCACTGTAGATTAATAAAAACGGAACTAAATTTCGTTTATTACTAATGGAAAATTTCAAACACTTATAATTTGCAAACTCATAAATACTGCAGTATAAATTTCCATATTCTAAATTCTTAAACAATAAGGGAAATGTAGCTTTTACTATTAAAAAGGATGAGTACTCAAGTCTTCTATAGTAGAGTCAAATCTTATATTTGAAGTTAGTAATGACAACAAAGGAGGATCCCCATGTACATCCAAGTAGCATAGTCCGTTTTTTACTTCAGCATGTTCAATCGTCTTTCCTAAATTTTAGTCCTAAAAGTCCCAATGAGAAGAGTGAAATGTTATTTTACAGTTCAATTCTTGTTATAACTTATTGACCGACACAAAATTAGTACATAGTTTGAGAACATGCAATACATTTTTTAGGACAACAATAGGACAAAGCTAGTGGGAATTGATATACTTGTTACATATAAAGCCAGACATTGTATATACAGTGAGTGTACTAAGTTAATTCATGCACAAGCCTAGAGAAATGCATTTGTAAGCTGTCTATAAAATATTCCACTACTTAAAGGACACCTAAGAAAATAGAATAATGTCCAAGGATTGCTCCTTATAGCATATAATGATGCTGACTATGCAGGTTCATTAGTTGACAGAAGGTTTACATCTTGATACTACAAATTTGTTGGAGGAAACCTAGTGACTTGGAGTAAGAAGCAGAATGTTGTATCTCGATCCAATGTCATATTAGAGTTTAGGACTATGACCTTTTTTTTAGATAAAAGTAAGAAAATACATTAAAAAGTGGTACTGAAGGGGTAACACCCATTTACAAAAGATTTGCATATTAATGAGCATATCAACAACAGCTCCTACGTCATCAAAAGATAAGAGACTGTCCCAAAAGTATGGATCCAAAACAGTATATCCATCTATTCTTGATATTTACAAAAGTATCTTCAATGCCTTCAAAAACCCTATTATTTCTTTTTTTCCTAATAACTCAAAAGATTATTAAAGGATTTAGCCGAGTAGTGTAATTGTTAGAAACTAAACCCCCTCCCAAAATCTCATTATAAACGAAGCTTACCATAACCCAATTAATGCCAATAAGACTATAGACCATGTGCCACAAATTAGCAGTAAAAGGGCACCAAAGAAGAATATGATTGCAACTCTCAGCAACATTTTTGCAAAGGAAACATCTGTTGACCAAAAGTTTTCCTTTTTTTATCAAATTGTCCAATGTCAGGATCTTCTTTTTAATACCTTCCCAAGCAAAGAATGCAATCCTTGAGGGAGCATTAGCTTTGCTTATGGCTTTGTAAGGGAAATATGCAGCTGATATAGCGTTTAACATGCCAATGCGAAATGATAGTTTATTAAAAAAAGACAAGATGGAGAATTTGTCATTTTTCTACAGCTTCCAAATTAGAGAGTCTGGTCTATTCACAATTTGTATCCTATGTTCAAATTCATCCATCTCTCAGTCATTTAAGTTGATGTTGACAACAATATTACAAATATCCAAGGCATCAAAGGTCTCACTAACTAGAAGGTTTTTGCGTTGTGCAATGGAACAAATAGTTGGGTAGACAGACTTAAGGTTTTTGCGTTGTGCAAGTGTCATTCCAGAAATTAACCCTATCACCATTACCAACATTCCAGTAAGTATTCATCATCACCTCATTGTAGGTGGCAAGAATCCCTTTCCAAGCACTTGTGCCATGAGTTCTAGTGGGGAAGAAAAATCTACCATTTCCGTCATATTTCATCCATTTTATATCCACAAAATTCATCCATAGGCTGTTGATTTCATATAAGTATCTCTAAATCCATTTACCGTGGAATGCCTTATTGATAGTTGTGATAGAACTTATCCCAAGGCCACCCATTCGCATAGGCAGCTTAACCTCAAAGGTGCATGAGCTCATATGGTTGAAGATGATTTTAGAAAATTTGAAGATTTAATGGGATGGATCTACGAGACTTTATTGCGATAATAAGTTAGCAATTAGCATTATCCACAACCTAATACAACATGACATGACGAAACATACTGAAATTGATAGATACTTTATCAAGAAAAAGTTAGCTATCGGATTGATATGCAAACTATATATGCTCAATACTTCACAACGTGCAGATGGTATTGATCAAAGAGTTAAATAATCCTGAGTTTCAGACTACTATTGACAAGTTGAGACGGGATGATATTTGTTCACCAGCTTGAGGAGGAGTATTGAAAAGTGTATTTGTATAATAAGGAATGTAAAGAGTATATCAATAATATACCCTTCTAATGTAATTGATAGAGTTTCTCTCTTTATTGTTCATAAAACCAGTATATATAAGACCCTAGTATCCAATAAAATACATATATTCCTTCTTCCACATGTACTATTATTGCTTAAATGTAAATTATGTTTCTTGTAAATTTGGGATGAAGACTTGAAGATAAAATTTTTCATCTTCTTTTCCCTTAAGTTATTATTGGTTCTTTATGTTTTCCTATGACTGTGGAAGTTTGGTTAGTTTGCCATGTAATAAGTTATGTTTCTTGTAAATGCGGAAGAACAGTTACTTCAAAAGAAAAAAGAAGTTTCCTATTATTCCTTAGGAACTGTTCAATTTTTCCTATATACCTGCAGAGATTAAATAAATAAAGTCTTAAGTATAATTCAGAAATTTCTTTAATTCCTATTCATGAGATTAAAGGGTTATCTTAATGAACTTTTATCAATTACTAAAGATAGGTCACGTAAAGAAAGGAATTCTAACAAAAATCAAGTTCTCCAGATTCTTAAATTTGGAGAACCAAACGAGGACCTATGTGCAGAGACATAATATATTGGTATCAGAGCCAAGTTAGGGCTGATTTCCTTATTTTCAACAGCAATTCGAGTCTTTTCTTCATCTGTCTCAGGATGATTATGCAAATGACAAATAATTGATAAAAGGATAATTTATCAGAATATAAATTATAGAAATGAAAAACAGGGACACTGAGCAATAGGTACCACTTCCATTTGCTGAAATTATGGATAAGGAACCAAATATTGGGACTTCTAGCTCATGCAGCCACAAGGTATGAAATGGAATCTCCTGCATTATAGGATAGATCCCAAAGTCTTTATCAGAAAAGAAAATAAACACTCGTGAAACAATCAATAGGGAAAAAAACTCTACTAGACAAACAGAGAAATTTCTCCTAGATCTTTTAATTTCATAATGTTTGTTAGAGTATCCTTCAGCTTTCTGCCAAGTAGATACAAAATAAATACAACAATCCTGGTCCTACAGTGATTCAGCATAACATAAAGCTTATATCAACCTTTTGGAAATAAATATTGGAAAATGATTGCTCATGTCCAGAATTGTAGGCATATGAAGACAGTGACTTGGGTTCACAGATTGACAAATCATTGGGATCTCACTTTGTAAATTCACATTTTCTTACATTGCAACAAGTACTGTGAATAGTAGTTGAAACTAAAATTCCCAAGACAGTAACTTGGGAATTTGCTCTAACATCAAATTGGTAAAGAGCAGCTTGTAAAGCTAAAAATTATGGCTAACAATTAAGTTGAAACTCCATTAAGATTGATTGTTATAACCCACACATTCAGATTTTCTAGAGATAGTAGTTTGTCAAGGACTGTGAATAGTATAAATACTTGGTGGAGCTGAATGAAATTGTGAGCATATACAAAGGTCTTGGTTTGCTAAAATAAGGAGCTCTAATTCTCCAGTGAATGCCAGAGATTTGTTCTTCGAATATCCTGATTGCAGCCACTTTTCCTACCCTCTTCTCTGAGAAATAGATTTTCAACCCTTACACCTTCGTATCCAAACTTCTGTTCAAATCTTTGGTAGATTCTCAGCCGGGATGGATTACGGGTACTAACTAAATGATCAAATTGGAAGAAAATGAGTTAAGCTCCCTATCTTATGCAACTCTAAATGTCCCAAACCAAATGCAACCCCTTCAAGAATTTGATTCTAGAATAAACTAATATAGACATGTTATACCTTCACTGATATAGCTGTCACACGGCCACTTGTAGATGCCACATAAACTGTGTTATGTACCTAGATGAAAAATCAATCAAATATTAGATCAAGTGACAAACAAGAAACTGATCCGTTATTTCCCTTTTACAATACCAAACTCTAAAATGTATTTTTCTTTCACATCCTTTAATTAACTTCCTTAAAGTTGATATTCCCTTTGAGGGCATACAAACTATAGCCTCGGAGGGTAATGAAACCTCTCTGTTTGATCAAAATACAGGTATACAAACTACACTTTTGGTTTATTTTTTTAAAAAAATACATACTACACTTTTGGTTTTGGTTGTAGTTTTTGGGTATATGGGGAGATTTCTGTTCATTACATTAAGCTTCAAATTTATAGCTAATCATGTAAATGGGGAAGCATGCACTCCGTTGATCATGTGGATGTTCGTGATCTGTTTTAGGTAGATGTTGTTGTTGCTTGCTGTCTTATTAATCAAATGCCTTTTTCTCTTCTTCAAGGTCAAGGTCATTCAATACTTTTTCCTCATTAAGTTGTGTTTTGTTTTTTTGGATTAAATAAAAAAAGAAATATTATCAAGAAGAAAGCTTAGAGAAGTTCATTAGCGGGGGGACTAGGTGTCCTCAGAAAAAAAATAAATAAATAAATAAACGACAAGGAAAATCAATATAAAAACCACCAACTAAGCTCTTTACAAAATAGACAATAGAGAAAGAAATGTCCTTATAAAGCTAATGCACCTTAGCCCAATGCCAAAAGAGTCACCTCCCAAAAAAAGGATAAATTGGAAAGGTTTTTCTTAAAATATTCCTTATATTTTGTCCAACCATAACTCAGAAAAAATCATCCACTCCCCAGCAATATATCGTCCTTTTTCTTCCCAACACCACCAAGTAAAGAAAAAGTAAAGGACTCAAAGCTTGGAAAAGCCACCAAACAAAGACTAAACATATCAAACAGCCTAACCTCAAGCCTCCAAACCACATGAGAACGCAAGAATAATAAAAGTATGAGATTCAGCATCCTGAAAACACATCATAAACACACAGGACAAAGCACATGTCTGCCAATGAACTTGAATCAGAAATTAGTATCAGATTCAGCTTTGTTTCTTTTGCCTCCATGAATGTTCTATTTTATTTGTTTTGTTCCATTGTATCTTCAAGAGCCTGGAGACAAAAAGTTAGGTTCTAAAGCTTTTAACTGCTTCTTTGTTGACTATTCTAATTCTCAGGCTGCTGAGTTACAGCATTTCTTTAGATGAGTACACATTTTTTGTCAACTCCCTTATTGACAGAACAATATTAACCTCTATCATTGTCTTCCTTTGCCGTCTTATTCAATACTCAACGAGCATCTCTAGTCCAACAGAGTTCCAACACTAACATTGTTACTACCTGGATGCTCTCTCATGTGCTTCAAATTCAAGTTCATTCTAAATCTTTTCCTAATTCAGCTTAGTTTCCTTTGCCTCCAAGTATCTTTTTTTGTGTTTGTATAAGTCATCCACTACAACCAACAGGTAACAAGTTATTGAAATGTATTTTTAGAAGTTGAGGATCCTGCAGAATTTCGGCAAAATACTTTATTATCTTTGACCAACTGGAAAGTAGGTCTCCATCCACCTTTTTGGTCAGAATTTTGGGGATTGAATAGTGCGCCATGATTACTTTCTGGAGGTTTGTGGATCACGATCTGTGCATCTTGTGTAGTAAAACCAGAGTCCCAAAGTGGGCACCTTGAGAATGTGAACTTGGATTTAGGGTTATGACCTTAAGCAAAACATTATAGATAGACAAGCTAAATCCAATAAAATAAATGAAAATAATATATTGATTGATGTAAAATGGCAAATTTTGCAACCGTTGGAGCAAAGTTCTATGTAAAAATATATTGACCAATTTGAAAAGCTCTGATAGGAATAGAGGTCTAGATGAAAACTAAAATTATTTCTATATAAAATAGATTATGAGTTGTAAGTACTCCAGTCTTCGAAAATTTTAGAAATAATCGAGAAAATATATATTAACATGTTATGGAACTTGATCTTCTATAGAATTTATGGAAGATAAATTCCCAACAAGAATATTCAATAGAATTTCCACCTCTTTGTAAGTGAATAAAGTGAAAATTTAAAAAAAAAAATTCTATAAAATTATAAATTTAAAACCGCAGCCTAAATAATTGAACACGAAGTGTTACCTCATCAACTGCTGGAGAGCCAAATATACTCCCACTACATGGAAGCTTATATACACAATGCTCGTTTCTATAGTCAAGAGCATATAAATTATGATCATGTGATCCACACCTGCAAATAATTTGACTTTTAACTTTCATTATGATACCAACACATGTAAAGATATATATAGATGATTTTGCA
>NW_019014619.1:1119142-1144710 GCF_000150535.2 Carica papaya | reverse complement strand
TCTTCATAAAAGGTTCCAAAATAATGAGGCAAAGTCATCCTGACTGCCATCTATGTTATTAGCCACCTGTACATTAGCGTTTTGACTTTAGAAATCTTCTAAAAACACTTCAAAAATTTTACCCAATAGTAAGTGTCATAAACCATCTGATTTCTTAGATATTTGGATGTGTTGCCTTCATTCATATTCATTTCCATTAAAGATAGAAATTTGATTATTAAGTATTGAAATGTTTACTTGTAGGGTACTCTTCCTTTCAAAAGAGGTACAACTGTTACCATCTGTTCACCTAAAAATTCTGTGTTTGCATATGTTATATTTGTTGAACAACCATCTTAGTTCACCAATCTTATTTTTAAGGAAAGTCTATATTAGAAAATAAGGATATAAAATTCTTAACATCCTTTACCAAACCACCTTTGTTACATAATCTTTTCCGACACACCTCAATACCATCAGTACAAGAGAATATTCAGAATTCACCAAAAAATTCATCTACTCAATAAATCATATTAAACCTTAGGTTTTCTCAATTGTATACAAGGAGGAGGATGTCGAATACTGAGCATAATCTTAGAATTGATGCGAGTTTAAAAAAAAATTATATAGTTGATTATGATATTACCTATTACACTTCATAAAAATACAAAAGAATGCACTAATACCCTCCTTATCCTAGTTCACAATTTGTATCATTGATAGATGCTCAACGTCCTATAAAAATTTTCTCACAATTTGAATATTGATTTTGTTTGTAATACAATATTTAAGGCGTTGTGTTGTAAAAATAGAAGAATTTTATAAATATGGAAACCAAGCACTTGAGCCAAACATGGGAAAGGATGGATATACCCAAAGACAATAAATTGGTGGGATGCAAATGGGTCTTCACTATCAAATATAATGTCAATGAGATAATTGAGAGAATAAAGCGAAACTAGTGAGAATTGCCCATACACTAACATATAAGATAGATTAATAGGAGACATTTGCACTAATAGCCAAGGTAAACACTACACGAATCTTGTTAGCATTAACTACTCATTTTGATTGACAACTAAAATAATTTTTTATGTAAAAGAAAGCCTTATTGCATGAAAATTTTGAAAAAAAAAAATTACATGGATATCCCATTAGACTTTGACAGAGAAGTAAAACCAAATAAGATATGTAAACTAAAGAAGGCAATGTATGGACTCATAGCGACCGCCAAGAGCATGGTTTCCTAGATTTGCAAGGGTGATGATATATCTAGGATTTAAGCAGATTTTAGGAGACCACACTCTATTCATCAAACACTCAGAGATATGAGAGTTACAATTTTCTTAGCATATGTTAATAACATTATTGTAACAAAAGATGATAAAAAAGGAAAAATGATACTAAACAGTGTTTGGCAAAAGAATTTGAAATCAAAAAACTTGATAAGTTGAAGTATAATCTGGGAATCTAAGTCGCTCGCTCAACATTTGAGATATTATTTCCTATCAGAATTACATTCATGACCTATTGAGAGATACTGACAATTTAGTATGCAAACCACCCAGCACTCTTATTGATCCTCATCACAATTTAGGAATAGTTGAAGAACATATGCCAATAAACAAGAAAATGTATCAGAAATTATTGAAAAATTAACATAACTATTTCACACGAGAGTAGTCGCTTATGCAGTGAATATTATAAGCAATCATACACAATTCGAAAAAAGTATACCTACAAGCAGCCTACAAAGTATTGCATTACCTTAAAGGGTCATTGGGAAAAGAAATTATATTCAGGAAGAGTGATAAACTACTCCTAAAATGTATTATTGATGCAAATAATGTGAATCAGTTATACACAGAAAGTCTATCACATGATACTATACCTTTCTTAGGGCAACCTAGTTATTTAGATAAGTAAGAAGCAAAGGCAATTATAAGCTCATGTATAGAATCAAAATTTCAGACAATAGTACAAAATATATGTAAACTACTATGGATAAAAAGAATTCTAGAATATTTTAGAATCAAGTGGAAAAACTTTATACACATATACCGTAACAACACATTAGTCATAAGCATCACTAATAATTTGGGACGACACGCCCAAACCAAATACATTAAGATCAATAGACATTTTATTTTAAAAAAAAATCTTGACAACAGTCTAATATGTACCTTATACACGCCTGTTACTTCTCAACTGATAGATGTGATAACTAAACATTTAAGAAATCCAGTATTCCAAGCTCTTATTAACAAGTTAGGGATGAACAAAATCTTCTTCCCAGCTTGAGATGAAATGTTTTAAAGAAAGGTTAAATTAGATTAAAGGATATAAGCATAAATTACACCTTTATAATTAATTAATTTGTTGTTTATTTTTTTTCTATCTTAAAAGACCTGCATATATAAGGATATAATATTAATAGAATATACATCAAATAATTCTTACCTACTATTAATAAAGGAAGATAAAGGAATTAAATAATTGAAGAATATGTCATAGCTCACATCTTATATTTTAATCGCATTATAAACTGATGGATACACTCTTTTATTCTCTATTGTTGGCTCATGATATTTCAGATATAAATGAATTGGGAATTGTGTTAAATCATTTGATAGAGATGTAATGATGCATAACTGGGTGGTATCCCCTTGGTGCCGATCTTTTAATAAAACATCTTTTATTTAAAAAATAAAAATAAAAATCACAAAAAACCAACAAGTAGTATTTTTGAACAACAGATCGAACTTATGATGGGCTTGTCGTATATAAAGGACAAAATATCCTCAAACACCTCCAAAAAGACATGGATTCAGAATCACAAAAAGAAAATATCAAGATAAGATAATATCTTCGTTCTTCTTTAATAAGGATAAGCAAATGTCTAAAAACAACCATGAGCCTCGGCTCATAAAGAGGACTAAAGCCAAGAAGGTTGATCCATCCCAAGAAACGTAAGGTGGAAAATGGCCATCTTAGAAGATCTTATTATTTCACTTCAACCATTGAATCTAAAGCCTGAAAGAAACTGAACCTTTTACAAGTGTTAGAAAATGCAGATTGCCAATTGGCCTGCTCGACCTTTAGTTGCGTCAACTTTGCTTGGTCTAAGCAGTCAAGGGACTTGGTCAAGCCTAAACACATGTGCAAGTTCTAGGCCAACTAACTCATTATGGTCTAGCACCTGTACAACCATGGCTCAAGCCCAAACTTGGCTAGGCCTAAGAGTAATTTAAAAGGTAAATTAAATTAAATCTGTATCAATCAATCAATATAGATAATAATAACATTAATAATAAGATCAATAAATTAATAACAAAAATAATAAAAATTATTAAAATAATAACAAAAAATTAAAAAACAATAAAAACAAAATTAATTAAAAATATATGGCAGATGGGCCGGCATGAGCTTGGTCCAAACAGCTACTCAGGCTTGGCACAAGCCTTGGCCGCCACAAGCTGAGCCTATGCGCTGGATCACATTGGAAAACCAAAATATTTATTATTTTTTGGCCAATCCTGCTTGACATGTTCCTTTTGGACATCTATAACCTTTGTAAAGAGTGCATTCTTTTTCACTCTCTCCACTTTTAACAAAGAAGATAACTCTCACGGAGAAAGTAGCTAGCCATGCCAAACCATATATATCAAAGAGAATTATCCAAAGCTTCCACTTTGCATCATAATGAAGGGATAAATGTTCATGTGATTCACTCTTTCTAAAGCACATGATACAAACATCCAGGAAGAAAACTGGGTTAAACCTAGGAACATGCAACAAATCATTAATGCTAAGTTTGTTAAGCATATTCCCACATATTTACACTATTGCTCAGAGGAAAAACATCAAGATCTGCGAATCTATTGTGGAAGGTAGTGGAGGGATGAGGGAGTGGCAAGTGTTTATGTTGAGAAACCTAAATGACTGGGAGATTGGTGAGTTTGAGGAACTACTGCATGCCCTTTCTCTTATTACTTTGAACGACAGTACTAACATTCCACAGTGGAAGCTCACAACAAATGGTTTGTTCACAGTAAAATCTTTCGACAAGAATATGTTCAAGTATGATGATAGTGGAAGCACATTCCCTTACCGACAGATGTGGAAGCCAAGAATACCCCCCATGGTTCGTTTTTTGTGTGGGAGACTAGTAGGGAATGTTGTCTGACTATTGATAACCTGAGGAAGAAGGGAAAGATTCTGGTTAGCATTTGTTATTTGTAAAAGGGCAGAGGAGACTTGTAATCATCTTTTGCTTTGGTGCCCATAACACACAGGCTATAAACTATGGTTTATGGACTGCTTGGGATCAGTTGGGTCGTGGCATTTTTGGTGAGGGAAGAATTTTAGGATGGAAGGGCATTAGTGGCTGCAGGAAGCAGGTGGAGATTATTCCTCTCACCATATTTTGGATGGTGTAAAAGGAGAGAAACAGGAGAATTGATGGGGTTGAGAATGTTGATGATTTGGATATACTTAAGAATAGATGATTCCAAACCCTTGGTTCTTTTGATATGGGGTCATCCTCTTTGTTTTATATGGAGGATTTATTGAACCTTATGAATAATTTGAACATGTAAATTCTTTTGCCATGGGTGGCACTCCTTTGGTGCCAATAATATACTTTACTGTTTATATTTCAAAAAAAAAAAGAAGTTTGTTAAGCACATATTAACAGGCAAAAACCTTAAGCTTAAAAGGAATGTCACCTCCCAAAAGCTAAAGATGAAAAGATCATTCTGGCTAATTAGGGTTGTGAGTGAGGTAAATTGAAAAGGATTTCGAGAGTCATTGCCAAGGTAGGGTCAGAATTCTGCCATTAGCATTGGATGAAATATTATGTACCTCAAGTATATTAAGCAAAGATAGCATATCCATAGACTCCCGGTTCATTCAAATTTTTAAGAAATGCAAGTTCCAAGGAACATTCCCGTTGAATTGATGAACAAAATTTTGAGTTGAGGCGTTATGACTTAAAGAGAGGTAATAAAAAGAGAGAAAATGTATAATGCCCTAAACCTAAAACTATGTACAGTACAACAGCGCACATTTATGGAATAATTCATATGTAAGGCTTAAAATAAATCTCAATCCAAGCCAAAAATCTACGCCAAATATTAAATAATTTATAAATCATCCAAAATGACGTTTCACTTCGAAGCTTAAAATTAGCAATTTCATCCTTCACAGGGCAAAGGAAGAAAAACAGAATATGTGTGCCAGAAGAGACAACAAGCGTAGGATGAAGAAGCCCAGAGAACACACTGCAACAGTTATGTTGCCAAAGACATGAGATTGCCAGCAATCAGAGTGGTGAAACCTAAAAGTTGGCGGTGAAAGAGCTTTTTCAAAACAGAGACATCATCTCTACCATTACTTTTTGGAAGGAATTTCTTGAAAATTTCAAGCACCTGCTTATCCTTAAATCTTCCTGCCATACTACACTGGATAGTCAAATGAAAGCAATGAACTGCACAAATGAGATGCATTTAACGTGTAAAGTGTTCCTCCAGAGACTGCACCAAGCATTGAACTGAGTGACTTTCATGGGTTCAGTACTGTGGTAACAAAGATTTCATTCACCCTACAAGTTACTCCTTTTGAAGTTATTTATTATAGGTGACCATGTTTGCTCGACTACTGGCTAGATGCAACTAAACTAGATGCAATTGATCTTGAACTCTGTAACCATGATTTTTCATTTATGACATGCATGATCATCTTCTTCAAGCTTAAAAATTGCTGTGAAATATGTACATGATAGCCATCACTGTGGGGCTTAGTTTGGTCTGAGAAAGAAATTTTTCTTGAAAGTAAAATAGTAGGAAACTATCATTGGCTGCTAAAGTTCCAAGAAGTTCCTTCCCAAGTTTTATGGTTCCTTTACAGCTGTGGAAAAAATTTCTCAGTGTTGCTTATAAATTAGATTTGTAGATGCAGCAAGTACCCACCTTGTGTTTCATGTCTTTCATGATACTTCGATTAAGTCTCTTTGTAATTTTACTTGTATGGCTTTATACATGGGTGACACCCTCTTGGTGAATTTTTACTACATTTCTCCTTATCTCTCAAAAAAGAAAAAATGGTTCACTATCTGAAAGCCAACATATAATGTGTGAAATGCATGCGTAAAACATGAAAACAACACCAGATATATATTTTGCAAAAATGTGCTTCCTTAATTCAATCAGCTTAAGTAAAGAATGAGTATACCCAATAAACAATTAAAGAAAGAACAGTATGAGGAATTACTAACAAACTTACCAGATCAATTGTCGATGTACGTCCACAGTTGGCCGGCACTTCACCTTTACATGTTCCAAAGGTAATGGGTCAATAACAGCAGCCGGAGAAAGGAAAAAACAAGTTAAAAGCAAGCACAATGAGAAGATTAAACAAATAAAAAATAAGCACAATGAGAGCTATATTGTTTATAGAGTCAGCAGACTCCAAAAGACTACATATATTGCTTCTGCCTAATCTTCAGCTATTAGGGTCAGACCATCTGTTAAAACCCGGACAGGTATAACTTATTGGAAAGACATTGCAATTAGCTCATATTAAGGATAGCAGATTATGTTACTAAATCATTTCACATTTTCTTTCACATCTTTCATTTGCATCAATAGATTATGGAACCACCAACGAACCAAGAGGTTATTGATACCCCCCTAATAAATTACTAACAATAACTGACTCTAGCCATTGGCAGTTACGTTGTGCTCCTAGACCAGAAAGGCAACCCATTAATTAAACAGAAAACAGAGATTCAACAACCCTGGTGCAACATCTCTTCAGCTGATTCAACACTAGAAAACCAAAACACACAAACCCCTATGCTTGCTAATTACTTCTGAGAAATCAGACAAAAGCCATCAAACACTTCAAAGAGAAATCCATACCGCAATTTACAAGGTTTTGGACTCTTTTTGATAGAAAAAGAAGATTTATCTGAAAATTGCACTCTAGATTCATCTCCCACTTGAAGTTAGGTCAGGGATTGGAACAAAGGAAGTATTTCAGAGATGGCTTCCCAAAGACTGGGCTGGGACATGGGTCTTCCTACTGGGGCATCCAATCAGCTCCTGCCATTTTCATGCAAACTTCTAATTACTCTATACCACAAAGAGTTTGGTTCTCGGGGAAAGCACCAAAGCCATTTAGTCAATAAACATAAGTTTTTTTATCCAAAATTCACAATATCCAATCGACCTGAGATCTTGGATTTGCAACAAACATCCCAACTAACTAAATGGTCGTGTGTCTTTTCCCCAACTCCAGTCCACAGAAACCTCGTCATACGTCCCTCTAATCTCTGAATACCCTCTAGATATCCTTAACAAGGATAGAAAAAAGAGTGGTATAGATCAAGATGAACATGCTTGGATCACGATGAACCTGCCTCCAAGATAGACATGCTTGGTAGATAGACATGCTTGGTAGAGAGATATGCTTCTAGATAGACATGCTTGGTAGATAGACATGCTTGGTAGAGAGATATGCTTCTAGATAGACATGCTTGGTAGAGAGACATGCTTGAAGCATATCAGATAACTAGTACTTAGTTTGTTGAGAACAATTATCCACGCAAAAACCTTAACACCAGATAGATGAAGCAGTAAGCTTCCAAATACTTTAGTTAAACCACATTCTGATTGAAATTATTGTGGGTTAAACAGGGAAAGAATAATTTGCAGGTGAAACCACTCAAGGAGTCCAAAGCCTGTACTCTAATGTCATGCTACAGAAAATGTTTAAAGGCTCAAGAAGATCAAGCAAAGAAAGGATATCAACAGTTTCCACATTTAACTTTTTAATATCAAAAAATAGATGTGTAACTTTCATTATTTAAGTTTAAAACTCCTATATCACTGTATCAGTACCATGATATGTAAACCAAATACCAAAACACATAGTTCTCCTCCCTATGCGAAAGGCATGATAAATCTTAGATTTAAGATGAAATTGGTCTAACGTATAAACCGAAAGGCAAAACTTTGAAGTATCTAAAGCTTATACCTCACCATAGGTTCGGAAAGTCCAACAGATTCTACCTGATGAAAAATCAAGAAAATAAATATTCCCTTCATAACATCCAACAACAACCTGGTCAAGTAACACATACGAACCAGTTAGAGATTTTCCCATGTGAAACTGCATATCAGATAACAAGGTAACCACAATAAAATGAATAACCTGGCAAAAGTCACCAACAATTGCTGCTGAACACTCAACTCTTCCTTCTAGTTTGATTTCCCAACAGACAGAACCACTAACCAATATTATATAGTAACACATAAAGTCAGTTAGAATCATTTGAAAGCTCAAAAGTCTCAAACTAGATAATGTACTGGGCAAAACCCACACTTATAAGAGATACATGTAGATAATTGAAATTTCAGCCAAAGCTTCCAAGTCTATATCCACCAAACTGTAGCACCAATAAGATCCCATTTTAATTGATAGTATCCATAGAAACAGAATCAAGAAAGCCTACCTAACTTAGCAATCTAGGAAACCTCGCATGTCATGCAAGAAAGCCTACATAACTTAGCAATCTAGGAAACCTCGCATGTTATGCAAGAAAGCCTCCCTACAGAATCAAAAAGCCTCCCTACACAATCAATGTCCCCCTTTTTTCGGCCTTGCAATAAAAATCGCATCTAACCAAGTGATATCTAGAACTCTTCCCCACCACAAATGACTGAAAATCGCACACAATTTTCTCAACTCTCCCACCTATATCAATTACAAACTTAAACAAAGATAGAAAATACAAAGTGATACTCAAAAGGCAAGCCTAAAGGAGAGTAACCCAAACCCTAAACAGAAAAGAATGTCTTTCCAGTTCCTCAAATGTTTAGTGATGATCAGCACATGGACTGACACCAACCAAGACTGTCTTGGTGCCTCTTAATGGTATTCTTCTTTCTCTACTTACAGAAAGACTTTCAGGTCCTGAATCGACTTGATTTCTTGTTCATAATGTATTTGACTCCCATACGAGAGGAATCTTTGTAGTTTATAGAGATTTTATGATTGACTAATTAATATTTTTGAGATTATAGGACTGTAGTTCCTAGGTTCTTGCCTTACTTTCTGTTCCCTATACTTTTCCTTCCATTTTATTCCTAAATTCCTCTAGTCTCTATTACTAAGGTTCTTAAACCTTCTCAACAGCTGTCAAAGTTTAGTTGCCCTACATCAAAGATATTCCAGAGGGCAAAAGAGAAAGCAATCAGAATAACTGGAAACCAACTAGTGATTCCATGTGAACTTTCCGTAATTCTTGCAGTGAATTTTGTCTTGTTCCCATCACTTATTGTCTCTATTCTCCCCATTTCTATTGTTCTCTTTCTCTTCTTAATAATATTTCCTTTTCTATCCAAGAAGAAAGAAATAGTTTGAAAGAAAACTACCAGCGAAGAAGGAAATGGACTAGATAATGCAAACAGAAGCATAGCATGGATATTTCATATAAGAAGTTAGTCTGAACACTAGAATATCTGAGCTCAACCTGATAGTAAGGCAGTTATCAGAGTTTATCTAATAGAGTCAAGATTCCTTTTCTTTAAATAAATGAAGAAGCATCATTAAGAAGTTCAAAAAAAATTATAAAAAGACAGAGGATAAAGCCGCATATCAAAAGCTAGACCACTTATCAGCTTCAACAATGCAGTACCACTTATACATGGTAGTTACCAGAAGGAAGACAGAACTCCAGTATTCTACCAAGACAAATGAGAATGCAAATCTAGTGTTAAAACCAAAGCTCAATTACTTTGAAAATGTGATAATGGACTGTACAGGAATGATCATGATGTGTATTTGAATCTTCTCACAGTTTCATACTGATGTTACTTTGTTTTAGTCTTACCTTTTGGCATTAACACAGAAGAATTTATGCGAGTGGGATCCAATAAATAAATAGACATCTGAATTTCTAAAGACAATAAGTGGTGATGCATCGACACAAGACTCCATGTGAACTTTCCATAATTCTTGCATAGAAACTGTTCTATTCCTCGGAAGTTCCATTGACCAGGTTCCGAAAAATTTATCATTCAAATTGTACTCTTCCCCATAGAAAACCTTGTTACACCTACTGAATGAGCACGTAATTGAAGTCTGCGCTAGATTCCACAAAGAACCATCACATGGACTAATACACTTCAGACCAACGTAATTATCAGAATCCACTTTCAAGCGCTTGCGTCTTCCAGCATGACCGTCACTCTTTTCATAAGAAGTCCTCATTAATGGCCCTTCAGGCTTATGACTTGAGAGAAACGGGGTTGCAGAATCCACTGACTCAAACATAGTAGTCTTATCTGATTCGAGATTCAATTTCCCATCATTATTTGTTCTGGAATCCACATCATGCAAATTTTTCCCCAGAAGAGCAACTCTCAGTTCAGATGGAGTTGGAAATTCATATAGCAATCGCATGTTAATCCCTAACTTGTGAGACACATGCGCTGCAAGAATCGAATTACCACCAATTTTAAAGAAATCATCATCATTGGAAATCTCTTCAACCTTTAAAGCATCATGAAAGGCCTGTAAATAAAATTCTAAACTAATGTCACCCATTTGGTTATAGAAAAGGATAAATTACATCTAATGATATATTACTAACTATCAACAAGGATCTAATATATAAACACTAGGATAGGAATTACTTTTATACTAACTTATAAGTCAAGTATAGTAACATGAATAAGAAACTTTAACATTCCATTATTCTTGACTGTGAAAAATAACTGAGTATGCGAGTATTACAGAAGTTATATAACACAGGATATTTCTAGCCTCTTAAACAAAATTATTATATTAACACCAAAGAATTTGACCAAAGAAACTACTTAAGTGAGATTATATGATAACTCAAAATCAATGTTGATTATAGATGTAGAATATATGAACTTCAAAGACTCTGGATAATGGTTTATGCTTTGTGATGTCAGACGTTTGCAGTTGGCTGAAGATTCCATGTGTTCAAGTTTGTGGACATAAGCCGTTAGCAATAGGTGCATGAATGATGAATCTCACAGGCCACCAAAGGAGATCTCAGGCAGTCATTTTCTGGCATATCCAATGGGCACTTCAAGGATATTTCTTTATTATTACAGATATTGGTTTGTTATAATTCCAAACAATTAACTAGCCAAAGAAGAAATCTCTCTTCTTTTTCTATCAGAAAAGAAAGTATTCAGCCTATCTGAGATCACAATCCCAGAAAAAAAGGAAACTTTTACCTTAGATGGAGCTGAAACCTTCCAAAAACACTTATTAAAGACATTATTATAATAAAAAATTTACAATAATTTCAATAGGTGATAATAAAAATAAATAAATAAAAGATGACACAGGCCAACCCAGGCTGCTGCATGAGGCTCCACTTCATGGCCACTACCTGGACCACCCTTAAGGTAAAAAAACCAAGAGATTTTAGGGAAAAAAAATATACACATACGTGACACAAGCTTTGAACAAAAGTAGGACAAACCTTCTTGATGACTTGCAAGATATCACCAGTCTCAGATCCACCACTCACATCTTGAACATGAATCTTTGAATATGTTAGATCAGCCAATAACTTATAATCAACTTTTCCACTTGAAGACATAGGCAAAGATTCCAGAATAGTAAACAGATTAGGAATCATTGCTAACGGAAGCCTCCTGTTCATCCAACTTCTGACTGAAGATACAAATATTTCACTTGACTCGACCCTCTCTTTTGACAGTATAAATGCCTCTAGGAATGTAGGTCCCCTCTGAATTTTACAAGCTACCACAGCAGCATCAGCTACATTTGAATTTGTCCTTAGTGTATTCTCAATTTCTTCTAATGCTATACGTTGCCCATTAAGTTTTATGGTACGATCCTTTCTCCCTAAAAAGAGTAAGTCGCCACTTGGAAGCATTCGGCCAAAATCACCAGTTTTGAAGTATATCTGACCTCCAGAATTATTGGCCAAATGGTTATAAGTGGACTTCTTATGCAACCTCACATAGTCTGAAGACCCGATAGTTGACTTATACAAGTATCCAGTAGAAAGGCAGAGACCACCAACATGTATTTCTCCCTCATTACGTTCATCACCTTCACCAACAAGTACTACATTACAGTTAGAAATAGGCATGCCAATTGGAACACTTGTTAGTCTTTCCATCTCCAAGATTTCCGGCAACCTCTTGCAATCAAAATATGTACAATCTCCAGCTACCTGAATTCAAAACTCAGGATTCTTTCCATAAAATATATATGTTGATATATGTTGTGGAAGTAGTTAAATGATTTTAGTGAACATTAACATGCAAAGAAAGCAACATCTTTCTTTTTAGTCTTAAATTCAGTGCAACATAAATATTATGTTACTAAAATGGGATTGAAATAAAAGAAGAGAAGAATAAATGACTGCCTTGTGCAATTTATGGTAAAAGGGGCAAAGAAACACATGTCCAGCCCCCAAGAGTGCATGCCTAAATATTTGTTACACAATTATAAAGTCGAAAGGCACAAGACAAAGAACTCATTAAGATAAAATACCTCTAATGACAAGTACATCCACTAGCCTCATGAATTATTCCTCCAGGTGCATTACAAGTCCTTATGTAATGGCATTAATTTAAGAACATCAGAAGTTCCAAAAACAATCTCTTCCCCCCAACCCCCAAAAACCCAAACCAACAATACCGTTAAATTTCAACCTATCGCTCACAAATAGATATGCATGACAAACGCTTATCATAGATATAGGCATACTTGACAAATTTTTATGATAGATATATAATTACAAAAATACCCTTGATTGATCAAATATGCTTATAACCTAATTCCACAGCCTATTTATTAAATATTAACCCCAGTCATTCAATTTAATAATTTTTATAAATTTACACCAAACAGTGAAGTAGATACTTGAGCAATTCAACATGTTCTACCTTTTTTTTTAAATAAATGATAATGTTCTACTGAAAAATGACTATGAAATACAATAAAATTCCCACCTCTGTACTTCCATACAAATTCAGAATAGAGGTCTCGGGTAGTAGATTGTGGAGCATATGCCACAGAGATAGAGGTAGGACTTCACCGCTTAGAATTAACATTTTTAATGAACTTGCAATCCGCGCATTATTTTGTCTTAGCAAAGCAGGAAGAATTGCTCTGATCAGCGATGGAACAGCGATAAGCCTACTGATAGAGTAAGCCTTCAAAAACAATCCAGAACTGTTAATCAGCAATTAGGTCAAAAAAAATGTATTTTCATTAGAATCATAAAATATATTTACATCCATTAGCTAGACATGGATTTTATTTTTTTTTTTTTGAAATAATAGCTAGACATGGATATTTAATAATCTGGGTCACGATTATGCAATATTTTTGGCTTTCTGAACTTGATGTTTCTCGACTTTCTTTACTGGGTAACCAGGGTGTTCAACCATTCTCAGATTGAGTCATCTCATGTTTGAGCCACTGCAGATCTTGAGCTATTATGCTTCTTGATTGCTTCAGGCTCCAGTTATTTCAAGTGTATCTTTTTTATCTTTAAATCATATTTAAGTTGGGTCTTTTGGGTTTACACCAAGCTCGCATCAGCTCTTTGTATTAGCATGATTTTCTTAAGAAAACTTATAAATTAATCCAGACGATAGCAACAATTAGTGGTTTGAATCATTTCTGGTTTTGATTTTGTTAAAGAATTGAACCAAGTATCCTAAACATTTACCTGATAAAGCCCAATTTTATTATTTCTGGTTTTGATTATTGAAATTTAGTATTCTGAAAGTTTACTTGATAAAGCCCAAATTATATCATTTGTACTCTGAGCACCTCTCTAACTAATTTATTACATTTGGCTCGAAAGGAGGATACTCTTGTGGACAATTGTTTCACTATGGTTGAGCAAGTGGTACGGTAGTTAGAAATTATGAGGGCCTTGAATGGGAGGAAGAGGAATAGATCCAGTAATGGCATAGTACTGGACTATGCATATTTCCTACTCTAGGGAAGACAAACTTGCCTGGAAGCTTTCTTCAAAAAGCTTTTTCTCAATCAAGCCATCCCAAACATTACCTAGCCTTCCCTTGACTCTTACTGTTTTCCTTGCAAGCAGATCTGGAGGAAGAATGACTCATCTAGAATAGCTTTCTTGCCCCCAAAGTTGCTTGCTGGCAAATTCTCACTATTGATAACCTCAATAAATATGGTATTTGTTGTTTGGTAATTCTTTTTCTTCATTTTTATAGATCACCAGCATTAGAGTTGTAGAACTACAATTCAGGAGAGAATCCTAATCTACAGAGTCTCCTATGAAGGAAGAAGATTTCCACCAGAAATTATAGGATCCGAGTAATAAATCCAGACTCAAGATTTCTGGTTCCTACATTCTGGGAAGTAAATCTTTCCAGAATCATTCTTGTTTAGGACTTCTGCAGGAAGTAAATCTTCTTACAATAAATCTCATTTGAAACTTTCTACAGTAATATTTAAGTGAATGGATGCTCTCTAAGCAAGAATGCTCCAGAGACTCGAGACCATTTTTTGCTAAGATGAATTCTATCTTATCGTTTGTTTTTTTCCTTTTTTTTTATCATTTGTGGCCTATGATTTTGAACTTCTTAAAATGCAATGGCGAATAGCTGGTTCAGTGGCAGATGAACCGTGGGCAGGGCAAAGTATCTTGGGTGACGGGAAAAAATATTTCTATTTTCTCCTCTGGCTGCTTTATGGGTCTTTCGGAAGGAAATGAATAGAAGAGCTTTTAAAGATGTTTTTTTTTCCTTTATAGAGTCCAAACACTGGCTCCAGATTCTTTGTTTTTTTCTTTTTAAAGGCCATCTGCTCAATTTGGTGGGAGATCTAGGGGATTTCATTGTTATCCGCACCAACTTGTAAATTCTATCTTTGTTCTTTCTGTAATTGGCTTGCATCTTTTTGTGCTTTTTGATGAATGCTTGTTTTCATCTCCAAGGAAAACCTCGGCACCTACAATGCAAGTAGTATCTTTCGTATATATAGAATTAACATGAAGTAGCTTAGTAAATGAGAAAACAAAATTACGAAGTACAAGTTTTTACTGTATATAAATCAACATGAAGTGACTTAGTAATTGTGGAAAAGGAAAATGTTGGTCAGCTACATGTGGAAAAGGAAACTGTTGGACAGCTGCCTATTAAACTTAATTAGCATAAAATCTGTATTTTCCTAATTTGACTGAAATCTGTAGCTTTCCTAAATCAGTGGGACTCCTATACTTTAGGCCTATGTTTTGGGAAAGTCAGTATTCTCCTTTAAGTGTACATGCTGTATAAATACCTTGAATATTGTTTATAATAAACAGAATCTTTTCTCTCTATTTTCCCTCGTAATTGATGTTCTGTTTAATGCAAAAACCACAAGGAATACAATTAATGTGAACAAGATATTGACAATACCATAGCTTCAGCTTATCAAACAATGTTCTTTTATAATCGATTTAAACAGAAAATAGAAAGTTGTTTGACAGACAGAGCTGCATGAAAGAAGTAAACAAGCAAAAAACAAGCATCTGTACCTGTAAAAAATCAATGATAGAAAGTATATTCTGTCTCAGCTCAGAAAGAGGAGGAATAACTAATGTACAAGCAGTAAGACCAGCACTAAGAAATTCTTGCAGGTGATCAATAAAGCTTATTGATGTCTTGAAAAGTAAATTTTCTGCACCATGTAGCGGATACAATTCTTGCATCCATAGAAAGCGGTTTAAAAGACCTTCACATAAAAAGAAAATGAGATCATGTCATCAAATTTACAATTGATTTTAATAAGACATGCAAAAAGAAACAGGAAACCTGCAAAGTGGAAAAGAGTGTATCTATTTTATATAGTCAATGTTCACTGGTAAATACGCAATGAGCACGGCTGTGTTAGGAAAGTCTAAAGGTTGAAAGGGAAGAGATTAAGAGGGGAAGAGAAAGAAGAGAAAGATGAAGAAAGGGGAGAGAAAAAAAAGGAAGAAAGGAAGTGAAAGGAAATGAAGGAAGGGAGAGAAACCATAATTTAGAGAAAGAAATTATTCAAATTCTATTCCAATTACCATCATCATCCTTGTTACATCCAATCTCTTTATATAAGCAAAACAGAGGTCAGGAAAGCCAATAGCACCCTTGGCAACTAGAATAAGTTGGCCACTTGGAATTACTAGCTTTCCAAGGAATGCTGGGGCAAGTAAGCAACTTGTGGTTGCCACCTTTTTTAGCCACCACCAGAGAACACAAGTCGGCAACTTGCAGTTGCCACACAACTATTCGTCTAATATGTATATTTTTCTTTCTCCAATAGATTACATCTTTCATTAATAGAAGTTTTTTCATGTAATGAATAATAGTTCCGGCTGTCCACTGTTTGAGCCATCCAACCCTTCATACCGAAGTACTAATACAACTTGTGGTTGCCACCTCTTTTGGCTACCGTAAAAGGACCCAAATTGACAAGTTGTGGACTTTGGGTCATTCAGATCCAGGTACCTAAAGGATCAAAACAAAATAAGGTGCTATAATTCCACCACTGATAAAGATGTCACCTCATCCTAAAGAAAATGAACAAAAAGATACAACCAAAATAACTCATAAATCTAAGCAAATATTCCTAAATAGCCTATATATGTCCTAATGGACAATATAACGTAAGAATATACAAAGGTTATACTAATTATTAGTAGAACACTTCCTAATGCTAAAAGCCTCCGTATTATTTTGTCTCTGTCTGGCATCACCTTGTCAGAAGGCAATCATTTTTTAGGGCAATAAACACAATTGATAATGACAAGTATCTCCCCTGATTGTTGTTGTGTGAGTCCATTCAGAAAAGAATAAAATATTACAAAAAGGAAGGAGAATGGTAGAAAAGAAGTCCACGAATAAGAAGAGAGAAGGGAGAGACAAACAGTTCAGTTGTAAAAATTCTCTGCTTTTCTCAAGCAAACACAAAATACAAGCCCCTAATTGTGGTTCTAGAAGAAGCCATAGTAAGTTGAAATTAAAAAAAAAAAGTGATCATCTTTTACTGTTAAAAGGTCATATTTTAGAAAAATAGACCAGCATAAGAACCACAGCATGTGGCCTATTCACTCAATGACAAATTCCAGTCTGCATCAACAAGCTGCCACAAACAAAGAAGAGCATTGTAGCATAATTGCTCGTTTCTCTTCAGTATGCAATGCCAGGCCCTAAGAATATTCTACTGAAGCTAAGGTAAAAGGGTATATAATAAAATCTAATTTTCTATTTATCGAAATGACATAAGCAAAACAGAGAGAGATTATACAGAGTGAAGCCCATAAGTTATTCGCAACGGATAAATAAATGTCTAATTATCAGCAGTAGCAGTATAGATCCTTTCTTCATATATAAAAAGCAAGGGAATGTAGAATAAAGAATATTATATTGAAAAAAAAAATACCCAGAATTTCAAAAATAAATATAGAATAAGAAACAAATCATCAAGGTGAATATTATAGGCAGAACAAGAATTGCAAGTGTCCAGTTTACAGCTAGACAATAAATCATCTACTGGTTAAGTAATGAGATAGTCAAGTGTCAAGAACACTTGACCATTTTGGTTTTCTCAGAAAAAAAATAGGAGCAGCTAACATTTTTCAGTAAAACATTTTTCTTTTCATAGCAAAAGAAGTATTATTCATAAAGCACTAGAAGGTGCAAACCATGTATAAAGTATGATTTTTCCAATTAGTTACATCTGAAAATATCAAAAGAGTTCACAATGAATCTCTCTATCATTAGTAATCACTAATCCATAAATTTGGTTGTCATTGCAAGAACACCGCTTTTATCTACATTACATCTCACTGTTTTAGAAATAAGTAATATGCAAGTTAGAGTAACACCTAACCTTGCTCGGTACCGAATACAGCTTTAGGCTGTCCAGTTGATCCTGATGTGTACATCAGATAGGAGAAGATTCTTTGTGTTTCCTTCTTACAAGGCCAAACGAGGCTTGACTCATTCATTGGCTCTTCAACATTTTCTTCCAATGAAAAGCATAAGACAGAACAACAGGCACTCTCCATAAGCCAGTGTGATTTATCAAGTGTCTGACAACCATTTTTACCAAAAGAAGAGCCACATGTGATAATAAGATCAGCACCTGAACGAGAGATAATAGATAATATTCTATCTTTGGGCCACAAAGGATCTAGTGGCAAGAAAGCTTCCCCACACCTCAGAACAGAAAGAACAGCAATTATGTATTCAACTGATGGCGGCATATAGATTCCCAATATTTTAGGCGTAGACATACTAGTCTCAAAAGTTTTCTCTAACTTCCAAGTAACCGGCCCAGAATGCTCAGGTACATGAATAGGGAAATCATGCTTGTCAGCCTCGCCAGAAATATCATTACCTGCAATCATGTAAAGAGTGGTAAAACTGTTCACTAGCCATCACTCAGTAAATATCACAGTTCACCATACATGATAAAAAAGATGTTTTGGGGGAAGAAAAATGAAGAAAAAATTGAGAGAAAGAGAAAAAGAGAGAGAGAGAGAAAAGAAAGAGGGTCTTCTTAGCATTGAACATTTTACAATATTCTTTTTATGCACATAATAGCCAAGCATGCAACAAACTTTCATATTATTTATGCTACTGCCATTTTTTATGCTTTTCTTCATCTTTTTCTTCTCTTCATGGCCTGTAGGTCTAGGAACTCACATGGCTCTTCTTCTTAAGGAGGAGCTAAAGGAAAATCTGGTAATAGAAAGGCAATGAGTGGCATGAACCCTTCTTCATTTCCAGTATACCTCTTCCTGAGATTTTGTTGTGTAGAAAGGGACTTGACACAGCTAATTTAAGATTATTATATTTGATGGTTCTCTTTGTAATGTAATTCAAAATCAAATCATCATATTTTGTTTAACTGAAGCACCACTAAAAGGGATAAGTGTGAGACTGCTGGCTCCATTAACATGGAACTGGCAAGCAGATAACATACCGTTCTCTCCGAACGTTTACGTGGTTCCTGATTATCAGTCAATCACTTCAAAAGGCAAGTATCATTTTTTTCCTTGATAAAAGAAGAAAATTTATCGAAGAAAAGACGAGAGAAAATTCAAACAGAAGATAAGACATCATCCTAAAGCCGCCTAAAATCAAAAGATCAGGACATCAAAAAACAAAAAATAATCAATACTGCATAACAAATCTGATAGGCAGACTCCTAATATGTCCAATTTGCTAACCTTGTTGGGATCAATTCATATTACTTCTCAGAATGATACCAGAATATGGACTTTGGAACCCTTGATTTTATAACCCTGGAAGTCTTTTTTTATCATCTCACTCAACACAATCTATTACTACTTTTCCATTGCCAAGGAGTTTCGGAAAGTTCCAGTTCCGTCAACTGTAAAAGTGTTTGTATGGACTGCTCTTAATCACAGACTCAGCACTGATAAGATGTTACAAGTCCTTCGGCCTCATTGAGCTCTATCTCCAAACATCTGCATCATGGGCTACAAAGGACGGGAGACATATTCCAATTTATTCATACATTGTGAGACGGCCTGCAAAATGTAAACCTAAGTGTTTGATCTGCTTGTTTTATGTTGGATCATTCCTTCTACGGTGAAGTGTTTGACAGCCCCTCACCAAGAAGTTTTCACTGCCTTTTTGACCCCATCACCTTTCATGTACACACCCAAAAAGCCCTAAATAGTTGGAGGTGTGACCCACTAAATACCAAAGATTTTCAACATTTTCATCCAAATCTTCAAAGCAATCTCACAAGGAGAAATAAATGGGAGTGTATTTCTCCTCCCTTTAACAGATAAAGCAGATATCTGGAGACAGCGCGCATTGTGGGCATCGGATTTATAGCATCTCGTTGGTGTTGAGCCTTTTTTTATGCACAGCTATCCATGTAAATATCTTTACCTTTAAATGGAACAGGAGCTTTCCAAAAAACTATGGCAATGTGAAATTGGCTAGAGGTCTGGTGTTTAATAAGGTATTCAAAGAAAAATTTACAAGTATATGCGCCCGATGGATCCAATTCCAAGCAATGTGAATCAATTCTAACTAGGCCAAAAGAGTTTGCATTTCATGGACCTTCCTGTATGATAAATTGTGGGTAAAATAAAAATTCCAAGCAATGTTTCCCTCACTGTTTAAAATAAATTCAGAGACCAGTGTGTTATGTCTTGAAGATAGGTTAAACAGTCAGGAAACTTGTTTGGCTAAAGGTTGTTCTCCCACTCAAATGTCTTCCCAGAATCCCACTCTAGATCCATCTCCCACTTGAGTCTGGTAAGAGGAAGGAACAAAAGAGGTTCTTGGAAGATGACTTTCCAAGGACTACAGTGGGATATGGATCTTCCTGTTGAGTTATCCCATCCGTTCTTGTTGGGATATGTACTCATTGCATTTTGTTCTTAGTAATATTTATTTTTGTGTTTAGAAAAACTATCAGCCTTCCACCCCTCCCACCTTTCACATTTCTAACAAAATAACAAGAATGCAAAGTAACCATGAGCTTTATCACTATCACTATCTCTTCGTACAAATTCAAACTCCTAAAGCAATTAAATGATGAAAAAACAACACACATTAATCCAAACCTATCAAACAGCCTAGTTCACGACTTCCAAGCCTCTTCACACTAAAGAAAAGATGGCATGAGTCTCCCCCTTCTTAAGACACATAAATTTGTGAAAGAGTATGATTAGGCCTATGAATTTGGAGCAAGTCACTAAAGTTGAATCTATAATACAATAGTCCAAGTAAAACTTTATTGTTAGAAGGAACTTTTACTTTCCAAACCACACTGGTGAAAGAAATTTGGTAACAAGTAGAAGCATGGTGTAATACCCAAGCCCGTAATTTGATCCAAGATAATTTTTCTCATTTATAAAATATATACAAATAATTAAAAAATTATTTTAATTTAAATTTTATTAAATTTTTGAAAAAAAAATAAATTAGAGACAAAATTTAAAATAAATTTAGAAAAAAATTGGTGAAATTGAGAATAAGATGGGTGTTTTTAAAAAAAAAATTGAAAACGGGGGGTAAAATAGCAAAAAGGGAAAGTTTAATCACGTGAGACAGCCGAGTCAGTAGCCACGGCGAACCAGAGCACGCTACGTGGCAAGCATGCTGACATCGGCACCATGCGGGAAGCCACACAGGTAATCGACATGTCTGGCGATTCGCCGGTTTAGATCACATCCCGCACGCACAAACGGTCCAGATGCATTTCCTCTTGAGTCACGATCGGACGGATGGGGTTGATCGCGATGGACAGCTCAGATTCGTCCACGCAATCAGTGTAATCAGGAAATCATCAAACAGTCCTCCTCGCTCCACGTCGACTCAAACGAACGGTCTGGATCGAACAGATACAAGTATTTAAACTCCTCTTCACAGGGAATCAAAACTCTAGCCGACAGAAGGGTGACCAGAGAAGAAGAAGAAGGGCGGTCGGGGAAAGAACCAGACGCCGGAGAAGGAGACCACCCACCATCGCTGCCGCACGAAGCCACTATCGACACCAAAATAGGTATTTGTTTTCCCTTCCCACTCGGAATTTGATCCCGAGTCTCCTTATGCCTAAATCGAAGCCAAATGATCGATGGGTGAGACAGAAACCGTGGGCAAAACTCGGCCGAACCACCGCGACCAAAACCCAAAACCCTTTCCGATGGACCCCTTTCCGTTTCCCGTTTCCCGTTTCACTTAATTTTTTAACCACCGTGTTCACCGACCTTTTCTAGTACAAGTTAGCCGAAAAGGAACCCCAGCTACGAAGGAGAACCAACAGAGCTGTTGCACCCAGAAACCCCCTTGCCGGTAGGTTTCAGTTTTTTATCTTTTTCGGCCAACCGAGACTCCCTAACATGTTTTTTTGCAGGGTTACGTATAAAATCAGCCAACACCGGCCTAAAACGGCTGAAACCGGGCAGACCGAGATGAACCACCACCATAGGCAACGGAGTCGGCACCGGAGCACGGCGGTGGCGCCGTGCCGGAACTCTAAAATTTACCAGAAAAGTTTTAAAACGCCTATTCTGGCCTTTCGGGATATTTTTGGATACTTGACGAGTGTTTTAATTTTCATAAGAAAAATTCAGTAAACCCAGTAACCGCTAGGAGGTGCAGTAAATAGTACAAGTTTTCAAACATCGATACGGGACAAGAATCTCTCCCCCTATTCCCTGTTATGTAAATTGAAATTTAATAATCGATAATACTGTGTTTTATGAAAATTAGAAAACTCTGAGTAATTACTGGTAACTAATAGAGTCGGAACCAGTCAATTCACATTTGTCCTAATTTACCGTTTATATTTCCTATACTGCTTACAATGCTTACTATTATGTTGTGTATACTAAATTAATAGTTTTAATTGTTTTCTCGATTATTTGGTTTACCTCACTGCATATCCCCCATTTGTTGGTTTGTTTTACAACAAATGTCTCAATTATGTTTTTTAATGTACGTGTCGTCTATTTGCATGACTTACTATTAATCTGTAAATATAAGATATTGGTATATAACTGGTAATTGGTTTGTGGTGTGATTCTATGTAAAAAATGCTTATTGGGTACCCTAAGAAACGGTGAACGGACCCAATATATAGAAAACCCTACTGTGGATATTATTTCAGTCGGACAGGGCTGAGAAATGTCATACCAAAAGGGTTTAGGAGATATGGTTCACCCTCATACCAGACGGGATATCGAGGCGATGGTATGTTTGACGCCCATTATCGGACGGGGCATGGGAACGGTCAGGTTAATTGAAAAATCTAGATATTGAATTCATGAGTAGGGGGAATATCCCTATGAACCCCCAAAGGTTCCACTAAGGAGGTTAAAAGGATAATTGTCTTTCTTGTTCACTCGTATATGAAATCATAATATTATATAAGAATTTATCCTTATAGATTGATTTTGGAAAACTCATAACGGTAAGTATAAAATAAACGGTTTGATATTAAATGAATTTACTTAAATTACGGGATCTATTAATTGTTTTATAATTTTTACCAACCTTCGGTTTCTGTATCAGTGATTAGTATGATATTCTTATTAAACTAGTGTATCTCACCCTTCTATTAATCATTTCAGATCAAAAAGATCAGGACCCAGATCCTGATCAGCAGGAGGGTTGTGAGTAGATAATAGTGGATTTTATCAAGTATTAGTGGAGGTTAATCCTCTAGGACATTTATTTACTTATTTTTAATTATTTACTCGTTTCCTTTTACTAATCGCTGTACAAGAGATATTTTCGTAACCCTATTGGATATTTTAATTTACTGTGTAAGGAATATAAACCCTAATATTACTGTTTGTTTCCGCATTTAAAGTATGAATTCGTTTCCTTTAAGTTTCGAGTCTTTACAGTTGATATCAAAGCTACGTTTCGTTCCTTACACAGAGATTTAAAAACCCTGGAATACAACCCGACATTCAACCCTCTCTCGTGAAATGCAAGTACAAGAATATGATGAGAGAAAAACCCCCACTAAACCGAGCAGTCCGGAATGAGTCATTTCGAGAGGATGTCGATCGACTCTTTGAGATGCTGGAGAAACTTATCTCCACCCAGCAGGCTCGAAAAGAAAGGAGGAAGCTGTCTGACCCTCCACCCCTGCCATAGTTTGAACCACCCCTGCAACAAAAAGATCTGGTGCCACCCCGATACAGCCTTACTCCTCCACCATATCATCCGGCACCGTCACAGTACAATCCGATGCCGCCCGGCCCCCTCCCAACATAATCCAATCCCTCTTCCACGGGACTCAGTTCCACCCATGATAAACCCAAACTATATTGAGAGGTACAAGAGACTAAATCTATCTACCTTTACAGGGGCATCCTTTCTCGAAGAGGCTAAGTATTGATTAGCTGAGACAGAGAAGGCCTTCGCGACTCTTGGGATGGTCTCCCAACAGAAGATTGTACTTGCCACCTACGTGTTCGTGGGTAAGGCAGGTGCTGGTAGTGGTTGAAGCAGGCCACCCTTTCTGTTTCATTCACTTGGTAATAGTTCCTGATAGCTTTCAATACAAAGTACCTTCTAGAGTATTTTCGATATTTAAAGGAAATAGAGTTTGCACACTTAGTCCAGGGCGATGAGAGTATCAGAGTATGTCTGAAGGTTCCTAGAGTTGGACCGGTATTCCCCTGAGAGTATGATTGATGAAGGCAGAAAGACAAGAAAGTTTGAGTGGAGCCTCCATCCTGAGATTAAGCAACAGTTGTATGTGTACGAGCTCAGCACCTACTCAGCAGTTCTGCCCAAGACACAGCTAGTAGAGAGAAACCTTCGTATCTACTCTCCAGCAGTAGGCAATTTCAGACCCCAAGTTCTACACCGCAAACCAACACTTACTGCACCGGTTCAGCAAAATAAGATATTTAGGCCTGTAACTCAAGCCCCGACAGCAGGACACGTTAGAACTTGCCAGCACTGTAGCAACGATCATGTAGACCGACCCTGCTATTGCCTCAACAATATATGTCGCATATGTGGAAGTGTCCAACATTACGCGAGAGAGTGCCTACGAAATCAAAATCAGGTCAGACCTCCCATGTAGGGCAGAGCTTACATCCTCACCCAGCAGGATGCTGAATCCAACCCGGACGTGCTACAGGGTACATACACTATCTGTAGTTACCTTGCACATGTTTTGATTGATATTGGTATTTCACATTCTTTTGTCTTACATGGTTTTGCAAAAAAATTGAATATGTTATCTGAAAATCTAAATTATGTGTTGTTTGTGTCTACTCCTGAGCATGGGACACTACTAAAGAAGGTAATATGCACACCTTGTATCGTAGAAAAAACTAATAAGAAATTAAGTGTAAACCTTATAAAAATAGACATAGGGGATTTTGATATAATTCTGGGAATGAACTTGTTAGCTGCGTATCACGCCACCTAAACTATTTCCATAAAAACCTTGTATTCAATCTTCTCAATGAAGAGCCATTCACAAATTAATAAAAGTGTTAGATATTTTTTCCCTCATAGCAATTGCATCGTTATATGACGCTTAACTCATTTGTCTTTTCCACATTAGGTGAAGTTAAGAAAAAAATTTGCATTCAAGAGATCCCTGTAGTTCAAAAATTCCCGGATGTGTTTCCTGACGAACTACCCAAACTGTTAGTGGATAGGGAAGCCGAATTTGCCATAAATCTTCAGTCTGGCACTCAATTCATCTCATTTGCCCCTCACCGAATGAGTCGAGTAGAGATGGAAGAGCTGAAGAAACAGATCGAAGAATTGCAGGATAATGAGTTCATCCAACACAATATATCTCTTTGGGATGCTGGAGTCGCGTTTACAAGGAAGAGGGATGGGTCCCTGAGGTTGTGTATTGACTACAGGGGATTGTATAGAGTTACAATCAAGAACAAGTACCATCTCCCCCGGATTGATGATTTTTTCTATCAGTTACAGGATGTGCAGTTTTTCTCCAAGATAAATTTGCGTTCGGGTTACCATCATATAAATATCATGGCAGAAAACATTCGCAAGACAGTCTTC
>NW_019014619.1:1027134-1038837 GCF_000150535.2 Carica papaya | reverse complement strand
TTCTGATAAATTATCTCCAGTAGCCAAACTTACTTATATCTATTTATTTACCTCTATTGCAGCCTCTCGAAACTGGCTCTTACACCAGCTGGACATTAAAAATGCATTTTTTAATAGTGATATCTTAAAAGAAGTGTATATAGAACAATCATTTAGATTTGTTACTCAATAAGAGTACGAGAAAATTTGTCAGTTGAAGAAATTTTTATATAGTTTGAAGCAAAATCTCTATGCGTGGTTTGGCAAGTTTAATGAAGTAATCTATGAATGTAGATTGAAAAAGAGCAAGTGCGATCATTCGGTTTTGTATAAACATCAACAGCTGGTATTATACTTCTTATTATTCATGTTAATGATATTATAATTATAAGAGATGATCATGTAGGAATATCCTCTCTCAAGTAATTCTTGCTTACCAAATTTCATATAAAAGATTTAATACAGCTAAAATATTTCTTGGGGTTGAAGTAATAAGAAGTAAGGAAGAGATTTTGTTATCTCATAAGAAGTATGTACTTGATCTACTTGTAGAAAAAGAAAAACTGGGAGCTAAGTCATGCAATATACCAATAGCATCAAATATACATTTTATAAACAATGATGGTGATCCCCTTGATGATTCAGAAAAATACAGGTGATTAGTGAGAAAATTAAACTAGTTCATTGTGACTCGTTCAAATATTGCATATCATGTCAGTGTTGCGAATCATAAAAAAGTGCTCCAGGACTTGATATAGTATTTAGAAATCATGAGCATACTCACATTGAATGTTTTACAGATATCGATTGGGTTGGATCTAACATTGATAAGAGGTTTACTACAAGCTATTGTGTTTTTGTTGATGGGAATCTCGTATCATGAAAAAAGAAAAAACAAATAGTTGTATCTCGCTCAAGCGTAGAGACTGAATATAGAGTTATGGCTCAGTACACATGTGAAGTCTTATAGATACATCATCCTTTAGATGAAGTGCGTTTGAATCTCACATCTCCTACAAAACTCTGGTGCAATAGTCAGGCTGTCATTCATATTACTTCAAATCCGGTGTATCATGAGAGAACCAAACATATTGAGATTAATTGTCATTTCATCCAAGAGAAAATTCAGAAAAACTATATCTACCAGTTTATGTAAAGAAATGAGAACAACTTAATATATATTCACAAAACCTCTGAATGGAACATGAACTGAGTATCTTCGAAACAAACTGAGCATGATTAATATCTATACTCCAGTTTGAGGGAGAGTATTAGAATATTATAAAATAATATTTGCACATAATAGTATGATTACCTTTCTAAATATATTAGCGTAATTAGGAAGAAAATTTATAAGATAATTTTGATTGGTTACCATATATGAATTCATCTGTATGTATATATACCCCTACCTATTTGAATAAAATACAAGAAATATTCGATATTTTTTCTAACTATTTATAATAGAAAAAGAAGATTTTATTAAGAGTAGATAAGAAAAATGCAGCAAAGGAGAATGAGACATCCTCCTAAAAGAAATAAGAGAAATAAGATCAAAACAAAACCCAACAAGAAAAACAAAAGAAGAAAAGGAAAGAAAAAAGAGACAGAAAGAGGGGTTAGTTGTCAAGACTAATGAATAATGATTTCCCAGTTGCATTGAAGACCAGAGATGCTAATATCCTGGTAGCATCCATGCCTTTTAGTCCATAGGGACACAAGGAAGAGCACCCTATCCGACAGCTCGAAATAAGAAGTGCTTCTATTATTAAAAACTTAAGTTGGGAGCAAGCCAAATGCACCATAAACCAGCAAATAGAGCACCTTGCCACGAAGGCTTGGCAACCTTCCTCAGACCATTTTCATTCAAATACATGGAGAAAAAACTTTCCACTGCGCAAGCAACACCCAAACAGCTCCAAACAACTTGAACAAATCTGTCCATAACTTCCAAGCCAACATTGCAGTGGATAAATAAGTAGTCATGTGTTTCTCCACCATTAAAGCGCATAGCACATATATCAGGAGATAGAGACTGATATGGAGGACGAATTTAGAGCAAAATCATTAGTGTCCAGCTTTTGGTGAATAGCTGTCCGTACAAAGAGCTTCACCTTAGATGGAGTCGGAGCCTTCCAAAAACCCTTGGGATTTAAATCTAGCGTGTCTTCTTAATAGTGTCATTGTGAGAGGCAAGAGGAGAGGGATTTATAAGGTACTCAGAAAGGGATTTGCAAGTAAAGAGTCCTGATGATTCCATGTTCCATAGTCTAAGGTCAAGTTTTGTGGATGGTGTAATAGGGACAAAGAGATCCCAAAAGCTAACATGTCCAGAGTCTCCCTATCAGAAATATTGCAGGAAAAGTGGAAATTCCAGTACGTCCCATCCTTAGTATGAATTAGAAATTCCAGTATGTCCCATCCTTAGTATGAACTAAAAATTGAGAAAAAGGAGCTTGATGTTTGAATAAGATGCTGTATAATCTGGGAAATTGCACAGCTGATGGTTGATTACCCAATTATATATCCTCCCAGAAACTCAAAGTGGAGCCATCTCCATTTGAAAAGTGAAGATGTGGCAGAAAAGAAGGATGGGCCAGTGAGATGGCTTTCCAGGTACTGCAATGGGAAACATACCTTATAGCGTAGGCATTCTCACACCCCTTTCACTCCCGTGGATGTCTTTGATTACCCTATGCCACAAAGAGTCTGGTTCCCTAGGGAATCACCATAGCCATTTAGTTAATAATGACAAACTTTATAATTTAGGATTCCCAATCCATAGCCTCCCAATTTCTTCAATTTACAACACTCTTCCCAATTAACTAAGCGATCTTTAAAGTCATCTCCTTCCCCTGACCAATGAAGTCTCCTCATGTTCCCTTAATACTCTCTGTTACCCTAGCCAAAATCCTAAAGAGAGACAGAGTATAGTGAGATATTGAAAAGGCAAGTCTCTCTCAGAGTAACTTTATGCCCCAAAGTGAACAGACCCCCTTTCTAACTCTCAAGGCAGTTAGCTTTGATTATACCCTTTCTCCAAAAAGATGTGGTCCTCGAATTCCCCCCAGGGAACACCAAGGTAAATAACAGGTCACTGTAGCTTACAGCATCCAATCTCTCTCACTAGCTCCTCAACTATTGCATCATCCATGTTTATCCCAATAAGCTCACTCTTACTCAGATTTATCTTTAAGCCCAAAATAATCTCAAAAAACTAAGAGTTAGGACCCGAGGCAGGGACAAATCATCTTGACTCAAGAAGAGGATGGAGTCATCAACAAATTGCAGATGTGAGATTTCTACTCCATCCTTTCCAGACTTTCAAACCATTCACACATCTTCGTCTTTCTGCTGATAAAGTCATACCATTCAGTACATCCACAACAATGGTGAATAGAAAAGGGGAAAGCGGGTCGTTTTGCCTCAAACCTCAGATGTCTTAACCTACTCCTGAGGTTCCCATTCACAATTACTGAGAAACAGGTAGAGGACAAACAACCTTATACCACCTCCTCCATCTTGACCCTAGCCCCTTTTCCTCCATAACCCTATCCAAGAATCTCAAGCTCACACGATCATATGCCTTCTCAAGATTGAGTTTAAGCACCAAACTTTTTCTTTTTGATTTCCTAGTATATTCCACTACCTCATGGCTACTAAAAGTGCATCTAAAATTTGTCTGCCACCCATAAAGCACTTTGATTACAGGTTATAGTAACATGAAGTGGCTCACTAAGCATGCCGGAAAGTACCTTTGCAATGATGTAGTTCCCTTTAGCCCTAAAACATCTACTAAAAGAGCCTCTTTACCTCTTTTAGCACTATTTTACTGATTTGAATATTTATAGAATCTCCAAGGACAAGAAAAATCTAAATGAGCTCGCTTTTGAGGTGAGGCAAAAAAGCAGCAAAACAATAAAATAAACAGTCTTGCATAACCAAGACACAGCATAGAATGGAGTGGAATTAACAAAACCATATTGTTATATGTAAATACAAAAATGCAGTTGTCCTAAATATATCACAAATGATGAGAATGAGCACAATGAGCATAAAATAAAGCTACAAGGTAGAAAGCTTACATGAGAAGCTCTAATCTTCCATTCCAATTGATCATGCAGGTACTGCAAATATTAGTGAAAAGTTAAAGTTGCTAATCAACTAGATTTAAAGAGAACAAAATACTCTTACAAGAGAAGTTTTTCCCTGGCCATACTCATGATTGCTATAACTCACTTATTATAGATAATTCTTCAATGTAGATGCTTAACACCTAGTAAACCTCCATATGCACTTACAAAAACTAAAGAGAAAAGAAAAAGAAAGAAAAACAATCTCATGGGATATGAAATAGAAGGCCAGAAAATGAATAAGCAGTAGACTCCATTCTATACCCAACATTTCTCATTCTAAGCGTAAAAATGATGAAGGCCAGGGACCTAATACCTTCACATTGTTGGATATAGCAGATGCATTTACAACGCGTGGCAAAAATCCATATTCAGCCAGTAGGCCAAGCATGGATGACATGAAGACATATCTCTCATCCTCTGCCACCTGGAGAGAAGATAAGGTTCTTACTAAATGTATTAATCAGTGCTCTTAATTAGTAATACATAAGTAGCAAGTAAGATACTAAACATAGAGTCAAACAAAAACTAAAAATAATATAGTACTTCAAGAAATCACTAGCAACTTGGACCCAGGATTGTGATGATGAATCCAATTAATTTTAGATTTATCCAACATTAATGTTTTTGACAGAAATAGTTATCATGAGATATTTAAGATAAGAGGTCAAATGGGATAAAACTGGTAAAGCCCAACCTTAAAAGATGATATACATAAAGCAGCTAACAGGTTGTATGAGTAGCAAAAACCTTCCCTTTGGAAGGGACAGCATCATATTAACTTGCCAACAAGGACGGATGAAATAGAAATAAAACTAGATACAGTTATTAAGCATGTGAAAAGGAAAAGAGAATACATTGTCGCTATTCGTTGTAGGAGATGATCGAGTTCTCATTTTCTGTCAAATATATATAAAAACATGCTAATAGCTGAAAATGAAAATAAATTTTGGAAAAAGATAGCAAAATTATTTGGAAAAAAAACAAAAAATTGTTTTCAAACTCATAACATATTTGCTCTTTATTTTCCAAATTTATTTCATTTTTCAACCTTATAAATTTTTTATATGAACATGAAGTTAGAATATGCAATCTTAAAATAATTTTCTGTAACTAAGCTTATATTTTTTCAATTGAAATCCTATACTAATTCAGTTACTTGTCTTCCTTCACTTGATCTCTTGAAGAATTATGTTAGAATCATCGCATTGAACAGATTCGCTTAGTTTCGAGCCTTTGGGTTGTTTCACAAGAGGATAGGAATATTGCATTATAGAAAAATTCTCCATGTCTGACAGGACTAACATGGCCCAGTTGGGGGTAAATTCCATAGATTATCATTCCCCACCATGGTTCTACTACAATTTTAATAGCATAGCATTTGCCACAGAAATATAATATTATTTAAACAATTTTAATAGCATAGCATTTACCACAAAAATATAATATTATTTAAACCATTTTAATAGCATAGCATTTACCACAAAAATATAATATTATTTACGAGAACAAAAATGAATTGGAAAATGAAAATATAGACTACCTTCAAATCGTGAACCAATTTTAAATTCTCCTCAATATCACCTTTTCTACGAGCTAATTCATTTAATGCACATGAGACAGCTTCGTTTTGCTTCTCATGAATTGCCTACACCCAAAGTACTGTTATATTAGACCCTAGGTAATGCAAGATGAACTCTATGTTATCTGACTTGATAGATAGAACAACACACATATATACAGACTAAGGTGGAAACAAACCATTTGCAAGTCAGCTATTGTTCTCTCTAATGCATACTTTTCATTCAGTAACTGCATGTCCTGATACCATAAAGTATGATATATTCTTGAGCATGTTAGAAACATAAATGTAATAGTAATAATAATTACACTTGTAGAAAAAAGGTGGAAAAAAAAGTTTTCAGAGCAATAGAGAACCTTTAAACAGGCACCAGAAACTTGGTTACGGAGAATTTTTATCTCCTCTTCCAATGCTCTAGCTCTTGAATAAAGTTCCTGCTTGAGAGATTATTTCACATAAGAAAAGAACTTTTCTTTGAAACAAGAGGAGATTGTTACACACAATATTCGTGTGAGAGAATCATCTCAAGCTTCCACTTTTGAATTATTGTTTGAAAATAAGAGCTGTTACCATAGCCTCTTGATCTTGAACATTATTAAAATTTCCATCTCCGTTTACTTTCCTTGGGGCAACATGCGTTCCAAAGTCATGCCTAGAGAACAAAAAAGTAATAGCCACTTCAAATATTTGATATAGAATTGAATACCCCAAATTGACAGGCTAGCACATCCTTGTAGATTAAATTCAAATCATAAATTGCAGAAAGCACTTCTTTCCATTTAGCCAAGTTCATGTCATACCTGTTT
This sequence comes from Carica papaya, assembly GCF_000150535.2. The sequence continues at coordinate 1,032,337 of NW_019014619.1, read as the reverse complement.
TTCAAATCAAAGCTATGAGTCTGAACCCCATTGCTTTCAAACCCAGGCATCAAGTTGTTTTGAGAAGACATCAAATTGACAGCTGTAGTCCTCCTCAAGACACCCTCTTATCCAGTAGCACCTAATGTCTCCATTCTCAATTTGGAAATCTTAATTCATGCCTCATTTTTATTCCCATTCCCCACAATCATTGTCCAATTCAAACCAAAACTTTTGCATGATATGATTCTTACTTCCAAGTGTTCATGGAAACTAACAAGAAGTGAATGTAGACCTGAGTTGATGCCAGGAAATAATACTTCCTTGAGTAAATCAAAATCAAAGAAATGCACTCAAGATATAATATAACATGTTAGAACATAATAAAAACTAATATGTTTTTCCCTAAACTCAAACTTTTATGATTATTTCCTCAAAAGAAAGCTTAATTATTAAGCATTCACCTTTCTTATTTCTCATGAATCAGGCCAAGAAATTTTTGGTTCAAGCCTTAAACAGTTGAAATAATCCACCAAATTCATTTCTCATGGTATCAGGCCGAGAAATTTTGTTTTCAAACCTTGACAGCAACCCTCTCCTTATTACTCACCCTTCCTTTACCTATCATTTGAACTTTGAGATAGGCTTTTTTTTTTTTGAGTAAATCTTTGAGGCAGGCTTGACTTGCACTATCTTACTTCTCCCTATCGACTCTTCGCTCTTTCATCAGAATCTCACTTGTCTAAAGACATGTATTTCGACATAATATAAAATAGAATAAATTATAATTTGATATCATGTGGTTTTTATTTTTCAAAATTCAACGAATATCGCTTATTTTTAATAGTTTCAGTATTTATGATTTAACTGTTAGTTAATTAATATAATATTGTTAGATTGAAAACATGAACAGTTGAATTTTAAAAAATTTAACACATCAATGACTCAATTTAAACTTCTTATAATTATAATATAGAAAAATAAACCAAATAATAAAACTTAAAATGCAAAAAAAAAAAAATTGAAGTAAATAAAATCCATACTGGAAATCTTGTTGAAACTTGTATGTATTAAAACTAATAAAAATTTTAATTTAAAAAATGGATGCTTCAATATGAGTCTTCCACTAATCAAATCTTTTAAATTCAGAATGTTCATGTACTTACACCAGTGGTGCTATATTGCGTGACTAATGAACAAGGTACAAGGAAACCAATATAAATAAACTCAATCTAAAAAACTCCAAACCACAGAATATCAAAGTTCACTTTACTCTATAAAATAACAATCCTATAAGTTTAATTTTTTTGAATAATTAGTCACTCAACTCAATTATTTGCCATAATTATTTGACAGAAGATAATTCCCATAACCTGTTTTAGAGGTTTTCTCAGAACAATATATGTCCCATCATTAAATTGGAGGATGCAAAACTTAAATGGAATTTTTAAGCCTCATTGATGACATCTCACAAGTATTAGGAAGAGATTGATTGCTAAGGACCTCATGAAAAACTTGCCAACAATGGGCTGCCTAGTCAATTTTGGGATCAACATCCCTTGTAATAGTTTGTAGGAAGCAAACTTATTATTTGGCTCAATTCCACTAATCACACAAGTATGCCTAATCTAAACAAAAATAATTTTAATGGTTAGGACTGTGGACACTCTTGATTCAAGAGCAATTGGCCGGAACCAAAGTACCAAATAACAAACAGGGACATAATACCCATAATAAATTATCATACAAAACGGTATTAATCTAAGCTTTAAGAATCCAACCACAGTTTATATCCAGCATCTTTTCATAAGGTGCACAACTCAGTCAGCATTGTTACTGAATTTTGAGCCTAGCCACAAAATCTTAAATTTTGGCAGACTACCATAATACAAGGTATCCTCTACCTAATCACAAAGCAAGATAAATGGAGAAGTTAATCAACCACCAATAGAAGGGTCAAGTTTCAGGCTCATCACTATACAAGCACTTCAATGACACCCAAAGAAGCAAAAGCAAATATTCATAAAAATTAATTTCGCTTGCATTCGAATAAGCTAAAGATTTTAAACATATGACAAACAAACAGTTCTACTAGAGAACAAAAGAGTAACGTGTGATGTACCATAGACAATGAATACAGAGATAATCAAAAGCACTAAACAAGAAGGAAAAATTCAAATTGTACCATAAAGTAAACCGCAAGAAACACACACTAACTCTCTATGCATTCACACATATCGCTAAACATAAAACATTGACAGATATTGGATCACATATAAGTTAATCATGTAAAGAGCCACTCAATTGCAGGCACGTAGAAAGAGGACAAAGTCTCTTCTTGATTACCAACAAAAACGAAAACCGAAAGGAAATTCATCGCCGAGAAACTAAAATTATTAAGTTACTCATTGAGTTACAAGAATCTAACAGCAAAACACACTCCAGCCGAAGCTCCGAGTGAAGAGCAGAGAGCAATAAATTACTTAAAAGCTTCAGTTCAGTTGGCTTCCATTTTTCCTCTAATTGAAAAAGAAATGGAACAGGAGCAAAATAACAATCCCGATACATAAAAAGAAAAATTGTTACCAGAGATTAATTTGCAGAGGAGCAGAAGACTCGAAGAACGGGATCAACCGAGCTAATGAAATAACCAGAGACCAAACTGAGAAGCTAATTCTTCATGAATGTTCTACACGCAAGAGAGAAAGATAAAGGAATATGAAACGAAATTGAGTTCGTCAATGGAGTCAAACATTTAGTCGTCGTCGTCGTCGTCGAATTTTTCTCCTTTCTTGGTAAAGTAACAAAAGCATTAAAAAGTCAGCGGGTGTGAAAAGCGTGGCGGGGCAGCCAAAACACGAGAAACACACTCCGCAAAAATGCAATTTCTTCTAAATAAAATATGGAAATTTTGTTTTTATAAATTTTATTAGCTGTCTAAAATTTTTTTATTAATTTATTAAAATATAGTATGAACCAAAGTTAATTGGTAATCAAAGCGTATTTATAAGGTAATAGATTTAAGTAGGGCTATGTATTTTGTATATACATAGTTAAAAAGGTATGATATTATTAATTATATTATTCTTTGTATATATTACTAATTATTAAAATATATTAATTTCACAAAATATATAGTAGTCTAATAATAAGTTAATATCTTACTATGTTTTAAAAATTAATATCTTAAAAAAGAGTGTTAATAATTTTAAAATCATGGGTTAGGTGACAATATAATAGGTTGGATAAATATCTTAAGAATTTTTTCATATTTTTTAAAAAATATTATAAATTAATAATATTTTAAAATTGATGTTCTTAAATACGATTAAAAGAATGATTTTATTGGAAAAAAATATGGTACTGATACTTATTTATAAATTTCATATGAATTTATAAGTTATACGAATTATAAATTTTTAAATAACATAAATCGATATAGTATTTATATAAATAAACTAATGAAGTATTTGAATAATAAAATAATATTAATTTATTTACATATTTAACAGAAAATATATATAGTTCATATATAAGGACTTAAAACTTCAAAAAAAAAATTATAAATTTAATGCAAAAACGATTAATAAAGTTAGAGTTTACATTTTTTACACAATAATTTTGAATGTCTAATAAAATTATGAAAATATCTCTTCTAAAAAACAAACAAAAATTAAAGAAATGAAATGAAATGCGAATAACTAAACATTTTAAGACAATCTTCACTAGTACTTGAATGGAGTTTGAATGGTGAACTACTTACAATCTTCTTACTGATCCAAATCTGGATATTAATTCTTTTGATCTAAAAATAATTAATGAAATTGTGAGCTATACTACGTCAGTAAGAATATCACACTAATAACAGATACGGAATACTGAACATTGGTAAAAATCATAAAACCACTAATAAAATACTTAATTTAAGTAAATTAATTTAATATAAAAAAAAACCGTTTATTTCGTACTTACCGTAATGAGTTTTCCAAAAATAACCTATGAAAATCCATATTCATATCACTTTTCACTTTTACATATAAGAGAATAAGAAACAATAACTTTTCTTTCTAACTTGCTTACTGGTACCCCTAGAGGTCCATAAGGGTATTCCCCCTCCTCGTGAACCCAATATCCAATTTTAACAATTAACCGGTCATCCCCACACCTCGTCCAGTATGAGGGTAAACCATATACTCCAAACATTTCCGGTAAGGGACTTCTCAGCCTTATATAACTGAGGTAACAATTACGGTAGGGTTCTTTATGTACCAGGTCCGTCTGCCCTTTTCTTGGGTACCTAGTAAATCTTTCACATAAAGATTCTCATAGCAAACAACTAACAAACTCATACTAATATCTCATATCACATTCATATATCAATTAAACTGCATTAATACTGACAGTATATAAACGAAATAACCAAATAAGTTGATAAGACTATTGAAATATAAATTAAGAATAAGTGTCAAACGAAAATCAAGCTAGTAGAATAGTACAAAAAAAATAGACAAGAATTAAGACCATTGTGAGCTAACTGATTCCGACTCCACTAGTAACTTGTAATTATTTTTATAATTTTCTAATTTTTCATAAAAATACAAAATTATACAACATTAAACCTCAATTTACCGTAACGAAAAATAGAGTGAGATATCCTTACCTGAATTGATGTTTCAAAATATCGAGCTATTTATTACGCCTCTTAACGGGTACCGAATTCCCTAATTTTTTTTTGTATAATTCAAAACACTCATCACGTACCTAAAAATATCATAAAAATATAAAATCGGTGTCCAAAACTTATTTTGACAAATTTTACAGTTCCAGTATGATGATGTCACCGTGCTCTGGTGCAGGCTCTACTACCTACGGCGGCCGTTCGTCTTGACCTGCCCGATTTTGGTCAATTTTGGCTGATTTTGACTGATTTTTGCCGGTTTTGACCAATTTTGGCCGTATTCCTACAGAAAAACACGTTAGAGGCATCGGTTGGACGAAAAATCACAAAAAAGAAAAATCGAACCTACCGGCGGGGGACCTCCGAGTACGGCGGCTCCGCCGGTCCTCCTTCGCAGCTGAGTTCTTTCTTCAGCTATACTGCACATAAAAGATGGTGAACACAATGATCGAAAAATTATATGAACAGAAATTGGAAGATGCTCATTAAAGGAGTTTTGGGTTTTAATTGTCGCGGCTCTGTCGGATTTTGTCCACAGTTTATAGC
>NW_019014619.1:993459-1010617 GCF_000150535.2 Carica papaya | reverse complement strand
GTTCCATTTCTGTGTCTACACGTTCTTCTGTATTTCTGATGATGTTTGTTTGCACGGTCTCTATTCTGTGTATGCAGCCTTGGGCCATCTTTATAAAACATAAAATGATGACAAGTACCTGTTGATGGTGACCACAAGGGTGCTTCTAATATTTACAATTTTATGTTGTCAAAGAAATAGAAAAAGGCGAAACAGTTGAGAGGTGATACAGAGAATTATAAATGATAAATCTCTTTAGTCAACATTTCTTGTTGACTGTGCATTGTCTCATGCAGTGCTGACTGAGTAATTGAGAGTTTGTTATGTAGTAATGATTATCAGGTTGTATTTCAATCTTCTTTTTTGTTCTTAACTAAAATGATTTCTATAATAATTGGTTGCAGAAACCCGTGATTTTGGTGATTTTACTGAGTTTTTATTCTGATGTCAAATAACTCTTTTCCAGGATTAAGCTGCATTTATCCTTGTGACTTAATTCCTTTCACAAGAAGACCCCTTTTCATAATCATCGACAGTGACAGTAGTGAAGCATTTAAGGCAAGTGGATCAAATCTTGTTCTTCATATGTAAGGCTACTTTTTTATTGAAGTCTTCACATATACACATAATAATTTAAATGATCTCTCAAAAAAATGATTTAGATGTAAGTGATGCAGGTCGAGTAGCGGTTGAACTAATTTATTGCGTAGGTAGTTTAGAAATAGAGAAAGTTTAGGTGAAAAGGAGAAGCATAAAGATAATCTAGAGGAAATTACAGATCAGGGCGAATAAATATATGGAGAAATGGACAAAACAAGATAGGTTAGACAGAACAACAATCAGAGGAACAAACATAGAGAAATATTAAGGAATAAAGCTCTAACAAAGAAATTCTTAATTCATCATTATACTTTCTATTTGTTGGTAGCTACTGACTTTTATATAAGTATCAATTACAACTAATAAGAAAAATTATAAAAGAATTCTAATTTTTTAAAGATAAAAGAAGAAATGTTATTAAGAGAGATAGTGAACAGAAATATTATTAAGAGAGATTATTACTTAAAAAAATTCCAGAGTCCTCCAGAAATGATGAAAAGAAAAGTGTTAATTACAAACAATTCTGTCATTAGTACAAAACAATTCCATAGAAAGGTATGTCTTGGTCCACCTCTACCATCTCCTTAGAGGCCATCGTTTTTTTTTTGAGATAAAAGTATAGAGAATATATTGATATGAAAGCGCCAAGGGGGCATCGCCCATGTACAAAAAATTTACAAGTCAATGAGTACCTAAAGTGTTTTTTTTTAGATAAAAGTATAGAGAATATGTTGATATGAAAGCGCCAAGGGGCCACCGCCTCATGTACAAAAAATTTACAAGTCAATGAATACATCTACAACTAATCCTAAATTGTAAAAATGGTTAAGATTATGTTCCAAAATGGTGGAACCAAAAAAGTGGAGCCATTTGTTCATAATATTTCCAAAAATCTCTTCCTTTCCTTCACAGGCTCTATTGTCTTTCCAAATTACTAGAAAGCAGTAACCGATATGAGTCTGAATTTCTTATTTCTCTTACACACCAATTCCCAAACAAATAGTTCTTCCTGAACTGATTCGGCCATTACCCAACAAATGCCAAGAAGACCTTAGACCATAGACCATAGCTTGTGAGTGATCGGGCACCAAAGCAAAAAATGGTTACTAGATTCAGCATTGTTTTTGCGTAGAAAACATCTGTTGGTTAGAGTAAAGCCTTTTTTCATAATTTTATCGATGGTCAAAATGCATTCCTTGGATGCTTCCCAAGCGAAGAAGGATACTTTGGTAGGAGCATTAGCCCTCCAAATCATTTTTGCAGGAAAAACCTTTTTCTCTATACTGTTATGCCCAACAAGATGATTATAGAAGGATTTGACCCTGAAGGATCCACTGCTTTCCAGCAGCCAAGTCAGTTTGTCATTGGTGTTGTTGAGCTGGATGGTGTCTAGTAATGCCAACAAATTCTCATATTCCTCAATTTCCCAATCATGCAAACTTCCATTGACCATGATGTTCCAACCGATGCCATCATTTTTTGTCGAAAGCTTCCTCAATAATCATATGTTTATCCTTGGAAAGGGCATAAATATGTGGAAACTGGGACTGCAGATTGGAATTTCTGCACCAGAGATCTGACGAGAACTTGATTTTGTTGCCTTTAACCACATTCCATCTTGAACACTCAAGAACAGAGCTGTTAATGTAGGAGATACCTTTCCATAAGCTCACACCGTACTTACTGCGCTCCAACAAAATCTGATTCTGTCTTCCATTCAGATTCCTCTTGCAATCTACAACTCTTTTCCACAAACTGTTATTGTCATTCCAGTATCTCAAAGCCCATTTACCGTGCAATGCCTTATTCAGCATTTTGAGGGATCTCAATCCAAGGTCACCAGAGTTGATGGGACTCTTGACCTCGTTCCAATGGTTTTTGCTGTCATTGTCCCCCCATAGGAATCTACATTGAATTCTCTCAAGTCTTTTGGCCACTTCTACCGGAATGGTAAGGATTGAAAGGAAGTATGTTGGAGGTTGGATAATGTGCTCTTGATAAGGGTCAATCTCCCCCCTAAAGTGTTAAACACTTGATTTTTTTAAGAAAAGATTTAAGCACATTGTTAAAGACAAACCGGCCATAATTTCACATTATAAGTGCCTTCCATGCAAGATTAGTTTGGTTGATGGTTTCATGAGACATTTCAATACCCAAAATTTGCTAGTTGATTGCATCTTAAGTGGTCCAAGGGATATTCTATTCTCATCTTTTTATTCTGTTTTATTAGCTTTTGAACATGCAAAGGAATACTAGCTTAGATGCTAATGACTTCGATATGAGAAGAAAATTTTCTTTTTCATTTTTTCAGAGGGTTTTCATTGCCCATGAAGACCAATATAATAATACAAAATACACTATGTTGGTAGCTATACTGATCAGATTGGTGGCTCAAAATAATTGGGAAATATATTAATGTGTGAAATGAAAATTAGATGAATTCCTGTAGTTGTTAAGTACTACTATGTTTTTCTTTTATGATATGCAGCATATGAGTGGTATGGCATCCTGGATTTTTTCACTTGGTGGAGCTTGAAAATTTTTAGCCCTTCAAATTGGTGTTTATTTTCCTCTTAAGATGCTTTTCATAAGTAATTAAAGTGTAGTACAGGAAGGACCAATGCTAGTTAGAGGAAATTTGTCGCCATGGCATAAGCTTAAACCTTTATGCATCTGAGCTTGTGGTTTGTATGCTGAAGTTTGGGCTAAAGGAAAACATCAAATTGGCTTTTAGCAAATCAAAGACAATGATTTTATTTTCACCTCAAATGTTCATCTGGATTATTTTTAAACTAGTTTGGAATACCTCTTCTTATGCTGAAGGGGTGTTGTACCAGTATTTTCTTTGAAGTAAATTGTACCATTATTTTTGTTCACATGTTTGATATTTGATGTATTTGGGGTATAACTTCAATTGAACTTCCTCAAAATTCGGGCCTCTAAAACTTCATGAGTAGCGAGTTATTTTGATTGGGAATTACCCCTAGTTGAAGGCATCTTTAGAAATGTAAAATTTACCATTGAAGTACTTGCTCTTCATTTCAGGTTTGGACCTGACCTTTATAGCTAGAAATTTTATATGAAAGATTATTATGGACTTAATATGTGCAGAGTATAAGTGGAGCTGAGAAGGGAGAGCCAGCTGGATTGCTTTTGTCTCCGAGCATTTCAGTTCCCATTTCTGCTGTTGATTCCTCTCGTCAACCCAGTGCCAGTGGCAGCCTTTTCACCATTTTTCTCACAGCTCCGCTGCAGGCATTTTGTTTGTTGCTTGGTATTTTTGGCTCTGATGTTGAAATGGTGTGTAAGAGTCAAATTATGTCCCTTCAGGTTTTGGGGTTTTACTTTTTTATTTTGTTTACTAATGGTGGCAAATGCTTAGGATACTTATAACAAGGCTGAGAAGTTGCTTTCTTCATCATTAAATGAGTGGGGATCAACTTTGGCCACATCAGACACTCTTGATCCAGTTTGGGCACAGATATTAAGAGATCCATTCCTGAGGCGACTTCTCTTGAGGTAACTTTTAGCCTTTCTCCTTTTCAGTTAGGTTTAGATTGTTTCGGTTGTGGGGCAGTAAAATTTCCAGAATGATGTAAGTTTGACTGAATAAATGCATTAATGGTCAGTAGTCTTAAGAGTATGAGAACAAATGCATGCACAACTTGCAAGGTGAACCTTCAATTTGGTCGTTTCCCGAAATCCATGTGTATATGGTGTCTTTTTTTTCTTTTTTACTTTTTTTAATTTAAAAAAAGAAATTTATTAAAGAAAAGTAGAATATACCAAAAGACAAGAGGATAAGATATCCCACAACCAAAAATTAAAGAAACAAGAAATGCAACAAATAATGTGAAAAGCCTTAATACAATTTTTTTTTTTTTTGATAGAAAAAGAAGTTCTATTAAAATGAGGGAAAATAATTACAAAGAAGAGAATAAGACATCCTCCGTATCTTGTCAATCTATAAAGCCTTAATGCAAGATATAGATCCAATCCCTATGCAAAATAGATAACGGCATTCCATTAAAGAAACCCTTGAGCTTTTTCTGCATAAAGGCATTCTGCAAAATAAATAATAACAAAGCATGCCTGATAATACAAAGTTCTGGTTGTTGTTTGTTTTGGTTTCTGTGGTGATGCAGATTCCTGTTTTGCCGGGCTGTGTTAACACTATATTACCCGACCTTTAACAAGAAAGAATTTCATCCAGAGTGCTTGCCTAGTCTCCCAGAGTCTGTTCTACCAATAGCTGTTGCATCTCAAACTGTTGTTTTCCGGATAGCCAACGTTTTCGGTGTAGCTGACAGGTTTGTGTTCTCAGAAAGAAATGATCTGCTTCAAAATACATGTAGTGACATAGAGACAAGTTCATCTTCATGAAGCATGACCTAATAAATTTTTTTTTTGCTTCTAAATTTGGGCTGTTATCCATTTTAATGTGTGAGCCTCAGTTACCTGGACTTGTGATTGATTAGTCAATCTTAGTTCAGTTGGTTTGGTTTACCTAAGAATGTATGAGGACAGTGATATCGCACTTCGTTTTCCCAAGTTTGTGTCTTATTGTTAAGTGAAGTCTTTCAGCTTGATGGCCTTGCATTTTTTAAATTGAGAAAATTCTAGTAGTGTGATTGTACACTTGATCCCTCTTCGTAAATTACTTTAGCTATATTTGTAAAAGGGCTTATTTGGAATGCTCTTCAGTGTTTGTATCAAAATAAAACCCTTGGACTTGTATTTTTATTAAATTGTACCATACACTACATATGCACTTTGCATTATTAAATTTAGTACACTTTCCTTGGACCATGTTCTATTAATTTTAATAGCGAAGCTGTTGATTTTTCTCTTCTAATTTGGAAAAAAGAAACTAATTTTTTTCCAATCTTCCTACCAGGCACCATTAGGCACCCAAAATGCTAGATTCTTCTTTTAGACCTTGCTCTCTGATCTCCAGCATTGTGTCACTGAGTATCTATTTTCATTTTCTTTTTACTCCACTTGGAGAAATCTTCTTTCGGCCCAATTCAGCATTCATTACCTTCGTTACAACACTTCATTCTTCCTCTCTGCCTCTTTGTGTGCTCATCCTCGAACGAAGTCCAAGTTTTCATTCTTAATTTACCTATTCCGTGCTGCTCCCCATCCTAAAAACCACGCAATTACAAAATCACTATAGTTGGCACCCCCACTCATCTTCGCATTTTGAACAAACACGAAATATTCAGTTATAGTAGACACAATCACTGCTTCCCATTCTCATTACCACAAGTCTCTCTTCTCTCCCGTTCCTCGGTTTGTTCCTCGTTCTTTGATTTCGCACTACATAAGAACCTGAAATTGCATGTGCTTGTCACTGAGAAACAATCATCATCCGCTACATTCTTGTTAGAAAAAAAGACATTATGAGTGAGAACGAGATAGCTGTAATATCTGGAGTCAGTGACATATCTGGGTGTTGTGATAGTATTACTGGATATTTAAAGCGGTTGCCATTGATGAGGCCAAATAAGCAAAAGACCTTCTCAACCCTCAGTTTTAACCCCACAAGAGGATTGTGTGTGTTTCCATTCTCAAAATAATTTAGAAAATGCTTTCAAAATGTTTTTATTGAATACCAGCATGCCTCTAACAAAACCAAGAAAATATTATTAAAAAAAAATTACATTCATTAAGTTGAGAAAAGCGCAGGGAAGAAGAGTTTACAGGTAGTAGATAGGGCCACAAGATCCTGAGTACATGACATTAAATTGATATGTTCTTAAAAAAAAAACTTACGAATTTTTAACAAAATTTATACCAAAAAAAAACATGACTAGTTGGGATATTCTAGAATCAATACTATTTTAATAAGTTAAGTTCCTTAATTTGATTAAAAAAAAAAATGAAAAATTCTTAAATTTTTTTTAATAATTTAGTATTTCACTTTTTAATTTTAACAAAATTTAAAATTTTAGTTTTACTGAAAAACCATTTTTTAAAAAAATTGAAATTTACAAAAATAAAATAAAATATTAGTATTGTTAATTTTTATTTTTTTTAAATTTTAATAATGGAAATAACATGTTGATAAATTTTTTTAAATTAGTAATCATATCTATATAAAAATTGAATACATTTATACACTTATATAATATAGTTTAGTTAATTTTTTCAAAAAGAAAATAATTACATCAAGCTAGTTTTTATTCAAAATATATTTTTAATTTTTTTTTTTTTAAATTCTAGAAAGAAAACTTAAGATTTCAAAAATTTCAGCAAAAAATGAGATTACCAATTGGGTTCAGTTTTTCAGTTTGGAAAAAAATGTTGGTATTGGTTTTCCAAATAAACGGTTCAGATTTGCTGTGATAAATCCGACGGTTAACATTATACCGCATCGGAGTTTCATTTCTTCTTAACTAACTCGAGTGAGTTGGTTCATCATTCCATAATTCGGGTAACCCGTAAGGCGGCACCACAGTTTCAACTCGGATTCGTCACTCGTTACTGAGTTCCAAATTCTGATTCTCAGAATCATGGTTCAATACAGACTTCCTCAAAAATTTTCCTTCGTTATTGGTCTCGTGTTTTTATCTTCCTTACTATTTGCCCCCGCCGTACTTGCCAAATCTCGTCGGCCCATCTCCGTAAGTAGGTTTTCTCAGCTATTTGTATCTGTACATGTATATATGGGCGCATAGATGTTGTATAGGTGGTGGTTTATATTGTTGTGTATGTTTTCTATTAAATATATTCTTTACTGGGATTATCCTGTAAAATGCAGGACATAGAGATCAGGGAGAAGAAGGGCGAGTGTTATGCTGATATCGAGAAGTAAGACATTAAAATTTTTGTTTGTTTCTTGCTTTTTTTTAATAGGAAGTGATGAGATTGTGATTTTCTTCATTCCTTGTTCATGAATTAAATCTATAAAAGAGGGGGTGTTGTCTTCTTGTTTGAAATGCAGCGGGATATATTACTATTCAAGGTTGCTTTATTTCTCTTTGGAGGGCTTGGTTCTAATTAGGCTTGAGTTTGTTACGAGGACAATTCAAGTTTCTTTACGATCTTCAAAATGAGCTCTAATTAAGCTAACACGTTTTTGCACAAGCTACGACAATTTGAGCTAACAAAGGAAGCTCACTTGTGCTTGAGAAGCTTGTTTTACAAAGGAGCTTCGAAATCTTGTTGAATTTTCATTTAAAAAAACTCTTGGTGGAACTTGTTTGCTTACTAAGTCAGTGAAGATATTGAAGTAGTGTTGAAGCTGCTTGATAAGCATATTGGTTTGTTCATTGTCCTAGACATGAGTCAATAAGGATAGCGTTAATGCTTGAGAAAATAGCATCTTCAAGATTCAAGAACTATCTCTGCGGGCACTGGTGATTTGTCTATTATGCTCAAGGGTAGCTATTATTCCTTAGTCAAATTTGCCTTAACTGAAAACTCAGAGCAGCTTCAATTAGACTTTCTTTGTCTGTCTTATTTCTTTAAACAAGCCTAAAGCTCATGAGAGAGAGGCATCATTTGACATTGTACTTGCAAATGATGAGAAATAAGATTTCATAACTCCTCCAAGAGGACCCTAGGGTGAGCAATCTTGAATCTATTCATATAGGAAAAAATCCTTTGGAGGAATGGAGTAATTTTCTTAACTCTTCCATTAAGAGTTCAAACAGAGTACTGATCTGCAAATGAAAGACTTGTTGCTCCTATACCATCCGACAACACACACATAAAAGCATTTGCCGGAATCAATATTCATTTTCAGCTGGTACATGGAAAGCCTCAGATTTCGAAGCAATCTGATCACCTTTACATTCTTATAGGTACAGTTTCTATTTAATTAGCAGTGTCTTGTACATATCTGAAAATCCCATCCTAGCACATCGAATTCCATTCATCATAGTGCCTTCCTTTGGGAAGCAGGGATTGGCAAGTCCTTGATGCTTCCTTTATTACAAATGAAGTAGTGGTGGACGTCCAAAGATCCAAAGGTAAGGGGATCATCTTAAAATTGGTCTTTGAAAAGCTTTACAATAGTGTCTATTGGAATTTTTTGGACAAAGTATTTATGAGGAAAGGTTTTGGTGATAGATGCTGGAGGTAGATTAGAGGGTGCTTGTCCTTGGTGTTTTTTTCAGTCACTTGCAATGGTGAGCCCAAATTCTGGTTTGCAGTCATTGGGGGATGATGCAGGGGACCCTTTCTTCCTGTTTCTTTTCACGATTGTGGTAGATATTATAAGTCCATGATGATCTTGGGTTGTGATAGGAATTTGGCAATAAGCACCTGTGTATAGGGAAGAAAGTGTTGAGATTTCTCATCTATAGTTTGCAGATAATAGTATTCTGTTCTTTCAGATGATAACTGAGGACCAAGTAGTCAATAGTTTGTTCAATTTATGTCAGGTTTTGTGAGCATATCTGGGTTACAATGGCCTTATGGGGATTGATGTAGATGATAATGCCAGTAGAAGGGTTGTTGAGTTGGTTGGCTATTGTGTGTTGTGTTGGCCTATTAACAATTAAAGTGTTTCCATCAACCACTTATTTAGGTGTTTCTGTAGGGGATAACCCTTGATTTCAATCTTTGTAGATATTGTCGCGAGTTGATTCTAAGTGGCTTGATTATTGGAAAGGCGGGTTATTTTCTTTGAGAGGCAGAATTACTCTTAACCAGGCTCATTTCTTTATTATTATCTTTTATACCTCTCTTTACTTAAGATCCCTAGGAGGGTGAATGATAAAATTGACAGGATCATGGAGAAGCTTTTATGGCCTTTGGCAGTGAGTCTCAAGAGATCATTTGGTTAGATGAGATGTGTGTTGTCTTTCTAAAAAATTTGGTAGTATCTGTATTGATCCAATGAAAAACAACCTGTCTCTATTAGCTAAATGTTTATGGCATTATCTTTTGGATTCTTAATTTTTGTCGCACAAGGTGATCAAGAGTAAGTATTGGTAATAAAGGAATAGGTGGAATTCTAAATCTAGGAGTACCATGACTGACAAGAGATCTTGGAAAGCCATCTCTCAGTAAGATATTTTCATTACTCTTACCTATTTGAGAGCTGGTTATGGCTCCCACATTTTGTTCCAAGAAGATATATGGATCGGCAGTCCCCCTCTTGCTAGTCTTTCCTCACATTTAATAACATTTTCTTGTACTATAATTCTCCTATTTGTGTCCTCATCAGTCAACTTCGTAGATATGTCTTTGTGATTTCTTCTTCTTCATTAATCAAAATGATAGAGTCAATTTATATGCTTTCTTTGCTTAACATCCTTGAACTTTTTATCATCTTCCACAATAGCAGAATTTGGATCGTGGATTCTTTGAGCATGTACACTTGCAATTCCTATGCACCCATCTTATCCATAATTCTAGTTGCCAACATCACTAATAGATTTTAGAAGGCTAAAGCTCTCTCTAAAATTAAAAGTTCTTGTCTCTAATTGTTGCTCCAAGCAGATTCAACACAAATGTTCTGTTGCAACTTCACAGTCCCCAGTTATGCCCTTCCTCAAATTTATTTTATGTGTTCGAGGGAGGCTGAGTCCCATTGCCATCTCTTTTTGCAGTATGAGGTAGTTGGGAAACTGTGGTCCAGGCTTCTACTTTTGACATCCTGTGGATTGCCCCCCTTGTGTTTCCTCTCTATGTCCCCTGAGGAGTTGGGGCGAAGAGGAAGGTAGATAGATAGTTTGGAGCTTTACTGGCTTATGGTGTTGTTGGAGCTCAATGCTAGATTATTCAAGGATTGTTACTTGTCTCCTCCTTTTAATTTTCATTCGGCCATGTCATAAAGAGACTGGAATTTGTATTTTGTGATTTCATGTGCTTCTTTCTTTTCTCTTCCTTTTGTTCTTTTAGGAGGATCTCCTGTGCCTGCTTTTGTACATTTTTATTCTTGGTCAACTAGTATTTCTTTTTCATAAAAAATAGAATTGCACCCTAACATTGTCTTAAAAATTAAATTGTATGCAAAACATTGTGTTTCTTAAGTGCCTTCAATATTGTTTTCTTTTTGAACATTATATGCACTTTTTTCATTTTTCTTTTCAATTTTGGAATATGAGAAGAAAAGATAGTTCTCAGAAGCACATGTATTGTTTTTTTTTTCTTTTAATTATAAGCTGTCTAATTTCATGGTTAATGGTTGTATGCTCCTTTCGGCAAGAAAAAGAATAAGCCTGCACAGTTTATCTAGTTTTATTTTTTTTGGATAGTATATTATTTTGCATCTAACAATAAAATATGCTTAATGCAGGAGATTTCCAAAAGAAAGTAGTATATATAGAAAAGTTTGTTTGTTAATAAACAATTGTGTATGGAAATCAGATTTTATTCTTTTGTTTCACTTTTCAATTTTTTGTTCTTTTTTTGTTCCAATGTTGGAATTAGTGGACTGTGGGGTCGGCAATGCAAGGAATCAACAATAGCAAAAGAGAATTGTGCCCTGCGATGTCTTTCTCCAGCTTGCTATGAACTCATTTATGGGGGTGATCCGGTGAGAATATATGGGATTAACTCCTATTATAGATCTGACAAAATTTCTCCCTTTCTGATTCCAAAATATTTACATTTGATTCTTGGTGTAGCTTGAAGAAGGAGAAAAAGATTTTGTGAGGGGCCAAGAATTCAAATATTGCATGTACAAGTAAGTTCAACTCTTTCAGTAATGTGATTCCTCAAAAGAAATCAAAAGCTTTTTCGGTAATGTGGTATTTAGATTCTTGACATTTAGAATCATGCTTGGCTAAGTTTTTCATTATGTCATTATGTCTTTACTATCATACAACTGAACTTTAAAACGGTTTATAAATCCTTCAAGTACCTGAAGAGCATCCATGCTAGTTTATCCATAGTGTAAAATGTTTGGTTGAAAACTGGGATTTTTTACCCTGTTTTTACGGATTAGTTATTGAGATTTAGTTTGATCTCTTTTCTAGAATAAATAGAAACAGTATTATCTTACCTCTTCCTTATTTTTCCAATTCTATATTCCTTAATTTATGGAAGATATTCTTCTCTTACTTGCTATTACATGTGTTCAATTCAGCCAAAAAAGCAGTAAGAGTTAATGAAAAATTCATTCTCAAACTTTATATTTTTTGATGAGAGGAACAAAGATATTGAGGGAAATCTAGTTGCTTTATTTTTCTTCTCTTCTCTGCCCTTGCTTTTGTTGCTCTCTTCTTTTAGGATGTTCAGGAAGCTAGATCTCTGAAGACCCTCCATAAATTTGGTTAACTATTTAACTGAGGGTTTTCTGTTAACATAAGCCATAGGAAAAAAATTGTGAAGCTACAGTCCTAGTTAACAACGACAAGGATCGGATTGTATGGAAATTGAATAAGAAGGGAAGTTTCACTGTTTGGTCCTACTACAAGCATTTGGTGAGAAGAGAGCGGGAAGAGGTCTCAAATTTTCCAGCTGGTCAGATTTGGAGGATTAATGCACCTCCTAGGGTTCCGTTTTTTGCTTCGGAGGCTTGCCGTGAATGCATTCTTACTATTAATTAGTGAATGGTTAGAGGAAAGATTGTGGTTAATGGTTGTTATTTATGCAAGAAAGCTGCGAAATCTTGTTATCATATTTTCTTTTGATGTCCAACGGCTTATGAATTGTGGAAGATGATCTACGGGCTGTTAGGCATTGAGTGGGTGATTGCGGGATCAGTGAAGGAGGAGATTTGGGCGTGGGAAGGTTTATGTAAAGAAAGAAAATTTGTAAAACGAATACCTCTTACTATTATGTGGGTGATTTGGAAAGAGAGGAACAATAGGGTTTAAAGGGTGTTTGGGATTAAGATGTACAAGATCAAGGATAGGTGGTTTCATTTTTTTGGATCCTTGATGTTGGGGCATGATATATATAGGGTGGAAGATTTTGGAAATATTATAGATATATTAACTAATCTGTAAATTTTATATATGGTTGGTACCCCCTTGGTATCGTTGTGAATAATACTTTTCTTACTTTTTTATTTTAAAAAAAAATATATATGAATCGTTGTAAGGTAAAAATTGGAGTGGATATTTGTGAGCAAATGTAATGAAGGCCATTGATTCTTCCGCCCTTAGGGGGATGTTGTTTGATTTTCTGTTGCTTTGGGTGAGAGCACTGTTTCTAATGTAAATGCATATTTCAGTATTTTCACCTGATAGGCAAGTGCTTGTTAAGATAACAATTAAATACTTATGAGATTGTTATGATGAATAATATCTGTACACTATCAACTGTGAGGTAATAGATAAGAAAAATTTATTCCATGTTGTTGGTCAGAATGGTGATATGGAATACAAGGAAATGAACAATCTTGTGAAGTATATAATCATATGCAATTAGAGATGATACTGCAATCTCATCCCGAACCCGTATGTAGTACTTCATGGACCCACTGTTGGACCAGGCTTGTATAGGTCATCTTGTAGAAGTGGGTCATGTGTGCTTTATGCTTGTCATATAGGGTTGTGAATATATTGGGTTTCTGTAGGGTTAAGCATTCATATTATGTACTTTTGAATCTTTGCAATTATGTAAAGTTGACTACTTTGACTTCATGTAGCTCTCGTTGATGGTGTTCAGATATTGAAATAAGATGAGTGCCCGATGCTTCAATATGGGAGTTGAATCTTTTCTGTTACCTAGTTTATTGATTAAGTTCATTTGTATTCATTCTCTGCAGGCTGTCTTTAGGAGAGAGCCTAGAGGGTGTCAAGGGTTCTTTTGACTAATAAGAACCTGGGCAAGGCAATCCTATGCTCCTAGTCTGAGTAATGTATTACTCTGTCTCATAACCTTTTGTTGAGCAGAAAATTGAGGGCATAATAAAATCTAAAAAATATGAGTTTACATTGTGCATGTTAGTAGCAGTAGAACAAACTGTTTTCAATATTATCTGTTATTTTTATTTTTGGTAAAAGAGATACTGTATTTTGTATAGAGAATACGTTTGGTACATAAATTTTTTTTAACTTTTTCTTTTCCAATACTATGTTTGGATATGCATTAGTAAGTGAATAGAGAGAAAAGGGCATTAATAAGTGAATAGAGAGGAAAGGGAAGGAAAGAAAAGAAGTGGTTTTTGAATGAAGGGAAGAAAATATGTTTTTTCTCTGTTTGGATACCTAAGAAAGTAGGAGGGAAGAAATTGATATTAGCAATATGTTGTAGCTTTATAAAAAAATTTAATATTTTTCTTTAAAATTCTTAATCCTTTTCTTTTCCATTCCTCTTTCTTCGGTTTGGAGAAATATAAGAACTAGATTTTTAAGAGACAAGAAGAGATGCTTATCATCCAATCCTTTATAAGTATTATTTTTGGTCCAAAGAAGAGAAATGACTGTGATCATCCCTTCTTTTTTTTTTTTTTTCTTTTCTTTCTTCTTACTTCCCTCAATTCAGTAGTAAATTATGTAAAAGATGTGTCTTTGGAATAATGAAACATAGAATTTATGTTCTTAGAGCCTGAGTCTTCTATCTTATTTCTCTTATCTACATAGGAGTTCTTCTTGACATTCACCGTGTCCGCTACCTGGTTTAACTTCAGACTGAATTATGAGCCAGTTTAGCCACTTAACCAAAAGTTGTTAAAGAGGGTTAGCTAGCTCTAGCCTTGGCTAGGTAAGGCTATATCTTCCTTCATTATTCCAATTTAGATGTGATTCAATTTTTGTCATCATTGTTGATAAAATAACAATTAATATTATTGTATGTACAATATCTATACATTGTAAACCTATTTATGATAGGTTCTGAGGATACAAATAAAAAGATTATACACACAAGAAATGCACAGAATTCTATGATCATAGTTAACGACATGAATCGTGCCAATAGTTATTACTAGTTGTAAATCGATTTACATTTTTTTTTTTTTTATCTCAAACGTCTATTATAATTCGTGTTAATTTATATTCAAACTTACTGTCAAAGTTATTCTAAATTTTGTTACATGAGTGAAATCTATATTAGTCGCACCCGAATTGACTCTTATCACATTCAATATCAATAAGTAGTTTTCTAATTCGTTTGGGTTTGAACTTGGTGACTTCCTTGAGATTGGGTATACTAGAATCTTGTTTATATTGACTGTATAGATGAATTATGGCCATGTTGAAACTTGTTCTCTGAGTGATCTTCCCTTAAAACTTGTAAATACTTTGTGAAAATTGAATTTAAGAATTTTTACTTAGCCATGATCTTCTATATTGTGCATATTAATGTTTATGAATCAAAAAGTTGGAAACCTTGTACTCAGTCTAATTATAACTTATAAGCCACTGGTAAGCTTGAATATGTTGTGAATTCACGTGGTTCTATGGGGTAAGAGTTTGCATATTGATTTACTAGTTATTAGTAAACCACAGTTGATGAAAGGTGTAAGGATGAACATATATGTATGTCTTTTTACCTAAAACACCTGAGCGTGCATATGGGTTGTACTACCATGTCATAATCAATTCAAAGGAAAAATATAATTATATGTTTACGATGTACTGAAAAGTTTTTTTTTTTTTTTTAAATCTTAACCAGATGAAATAAGAC
This sequence comes from Carica papaya, assembly GCF_000150535.2. Next base: position 995,500 of record NW_019014619.1, on the reverse strand, counting down.
TTTTTTTGTGTGGCTAATCTGTTTTAATTTAAAAACTAATTAAATAATTAACAACAATAACAATAAATCTATAAATTAATTCAGAAGGAAGCAATTATCCAATGAAGAAAACAAAAGGGTATAATAATTTTTTCTCTATCTTTTTATTTCGAGTAATAAAATAAAAAGACGCTAATTATCGAACATGACATTTAAGTAATATGTTTTTATTTTTTGTTTAACTCAAACTCGTAATTTTAAATAAAATGTTGGAATTTTAAATATCGGATAATCGTACTAGTAGTTAAAATAAAGTAATTAAAATTACAAGTTTAAATTATGAATAAGTAACCAATAAGGTAGCAAGATCTAAACTCTATATTAATATTATTATTTTAATATTTATTATTAGTTTTAGAATATATCAAAATTAATCAAATATAATATAATATTACTTTATTTTAAAATTATTTTTAAAATAAAATTTAGTAATGACTGTGTGTTTTTTTATTTAAAAGTATTTTTAAAACACACCGCTTTTTTATCTTGAAACAAAAAAGTCTCTCCCTTGTTGGAAGCACGAATCCGGAACCATGGCAGCCCCCTCGTCCTCCGACGGCGCAAACTCTAAAATCAATCTCGTTAAACAGGTTTCCTCTCTCTCTCTCTCTCTCTCTCTCTCTCTCTCTCTCTCTCGTCTGTTTATGGTTATTTATTAGCGTGTGCGGCCGCAATCAGGTAAGAAGACACGAGGTTGCCATAGCAGAGCTTAACAGTCTCTCGTCATCTCGAGTATGCTCTTTCTCCTCAGTTTTTTCTCTTTAGTACTTCAGTTTGCTTAGAAGCCATTCCGTTTATTGATTTTTTTTTTACGTCTGCTTGATTACCAGTTAATTTGGTGGTTTTTGTGTGATCTGATATCCACTGATAGTATTGCTGAATCCACAATTGTTGTGAACTACTGCCTACGTATTTAATGGAGTTGTAATTACGTTCTGGTCAACGAATTTGTTATTTCACACTATGTTTGCAACAAATTAAGTGGATTCTGAAAAGAACAAAAGGAAGATAATCTAATTTAAAATCAAGGATTTCATGTTTGAAATTGTTCAAACAATTCCATGTCAAAAGAGACATAATGAAATCCTCTGGTTGATTCTTCGTCTAGAATGTTCTGTACATGTTTCCAATCTTACCAAATTCCAAATTGGGAAAAAAAGAAGAAGAAAAGAACTAGAATTTGTTGGGAATTTTTCGTCTAGAATTTGTTCTGTACATGTTTCCAAATTCCAAATCCAAATATTTGTTTGAAGTGTGAAAATATCAAGCTTTCCGCCATGTTTGCTTCTTTGGTTGTCCATAGGGCTTCCTCAACCTTAAACACTAAGCAACGTAGTCCTGTGGAAAGGAAAACTGGTCAGGCCCCGTTTGCACCCGATTAAAGCATTTCTGGAACAGATACCGCCTTGAAATTGGTTCCAATAAAAGCGTTCTCGAATTTGCTGAGTCATCAAAGAAGCTGGTTTTTCATTTAAAAAGAAAAAAGAAGCTTGATTTAAATTAAATGTTGGATTACTCCCTTCAAGTAAACTTTTCTGTATTATCATTGCCAGCTGTGGCTTCATCATGGCTTCCTATGAAGCTTGTTCTCTATGTTCTAGCTATTGCACATGTTTTATTTATGGAAGATAAATCACCTACTGGTGTTGTTTTATGTAGGATTATTGTTTGTGCCATGGTATGGTTGTTTTATGTGCAGAAAATGGATTTAACATTCTATACAATTGGACTGTCCAACCCAAGCACAAAGAGACTTAGTGTTTGTATCACTTGTATTACATCTGCAATATGTATGATATATTGACAGTCCAAGTTAAAAATGGTGCACTGGCTCTGTTGATATGCATGTACTATCTGGCCTTTCCTGTCTTACTAAAAAAAATAGATGCTTAACACAAAATTCCCTATTTATGCACCCAAAGGAGAAAAAGCAAAGAAAGAATTTGGAAATTGAAACATAAGTCTTCTCCTTTATAAACAGCTTGTTAATTCTTGATAATGT
>NW_019014619.1:964667-990274 GCF_000150535.2 Carica papaya | reverse complement strand
CCTAATGAGTTGTATAAGGCTATATTTATACATAAATAGTTTTAATAAAATTGAAGTGTGAGAAAAATATATATAGTAATTGGTTGATATATAGCTAGGTTGAAAATAGGCATGCTTAAAAAAATCTCATGCATGGCATATATATGCAACTCATTTTTAGTTATATATGTTTATGTTGTTTAAAAAAAAATGGCATTTTGGTGAAAGATAGAGGAAAAGGAGGGGGAGATTATGAAGTGGAAGAGGCAAAGGAGAAATTATACAAAGAGGAAGAAGGAAAGACAAAGGAGACAAGCATAGATATATACAGAAATGGGTGAAGAGGGAATTGAGGAACGAGAATTCTATCCCAAGGACCCACCATGGTTTCGAACGTGGATGATACCGATCTTGGTAGCATCTATTTTTGGTTTTTTAGGTATTATTGGTATATATCACCGGTGTCGTTCTTGTCGTCAAAGAGAAAAATCACCAAGCATTCATCCAATTACAGATAGTCCTTGATTGATTAATGTGAATTCTCTCTCTTTCTTTATCTCTCTCTTCCTGTGTCTCATTCATATTCTAAATTATTATTTTTTTCTTTTATGAATTTGATTTTTTTCTTCATTTTTGAATGTTTCTATCTAACACAACTTTAGTTATATATAATGTTATATATATATGCGTCGTCTTTTCTTTTATTGAAATTTTTTTTTTTGTATATTTGGATGTGTTTTTTTTTTGTATCTGTAGGTTTTTTTTCCTTCTCTCGTGATAACTTGTGCATATTGTTTTTTTTTTTTAAATTTTAATTATTTTTTAAAGATGGAAATATCTCTCTATTTTAAATTTATACGATTAAATAAAAGAAAATATTAAAAAAAAGTGAATTGAATCTATTTTTTCTTCTCTCCCTGTTTCTCATCCATTTTCTAGATTATCATTTTTGCTTTTATAAATCTGCTTATTGTTTTTTATTTTTGAATATTTCTATTTAAGACAATCTTAGAATTCTATTAATAATTGGATGTTTTGATTCTTTGGAGCAATTCGACGAATTTAATAGATCTTTTTAGGAGGACTCTATGACCATAGATCGAACCTATCCAATTTTTACAGTACGATTATATATAATGTTATATATATGACTTTTACTGAATTTTTTTTTTGTATTTTTGGATGTGTTTTTTTTTTTTGTATCTTTAGCTTTCTTTCCCTCTCTCGTGATAATTTGTGCGTATAGTTTTTTTTTTAAAGTTTTCTATTAATTTTTGAAAATGAGAATATCTTCCTATTTTAAATTATACGATTAAATGAAAGAGAATAATCAACAAAATAAATTGAATCTAATTTTTTCTCTCTCTCCTTATCTATCATCCATATTCTAGATTATCATTTTTGCTTTTATGAATTTGCTTGTTTTTCATCATTTTTGAATATTTTCTATTTAAGACAACTTTAGTTATATATAATATTATATATATGCGTTGTCTTTTCTTTTATTGATTTTTTTTTTTGTATATTTGGATGTTTTTTTTTATATTTGTAGCTTTCTTTCCCTCTCTCGTAATAACTCGTGCGTATAGTTTTTTTTTAAATTTTTTATTATTTTTTAAATATGAAAGTATCTTTGTATTTTAAATTTATACGATTAAATAAAAGAGAATATCCAAAAAATTGAATTGAATCTATTTTTTTTTTCTCTCCCCTTGTCTCATCCATATTCTAGATTATTATTTTTGCTTTTATGAATTTACTTGTTTTTCTTTATTTTTGAATGTTTCTATCTAAGACAACGTTTTGTATCTTTAGTTTTTTTTTCCTCTTTCGTGATAACTCGTATGTATAGTTTTTTTTTTCAAATTTTTTAAAAATAAAAATATCTCTTTATTTTAAATTATACGATTAAATGAATGAGAACATAAAAAAAAGTTAACTGAATCCGATTTTCTTTATTCACTCATGAGGAAACATGATATTTAAATGTATAATAAAAATTTTACGGAAAAAATAACATAGGGGTAAAAGATTTCTCTCTACATTATAAATTTATAGGATAACCTTACGACTTTAAGCAAAATCAAATGAACTTTTGTACTCATGAAACCGCCCTATAACTAAGATACATATATATATATATATACACTAGCTTATTGACCTTACAAGCACGACTTATAAGCCCAATTTACTAATTTCCCGTTACAAATGGAAGATTAATCTATATTCTCATTCACCATTATAACAATAAACACCTAAATAAAATTTTATTCTAAGGGATATATATATATATAGCAAATTTCAATTTGATCATTTATACTTTGAGATTTTTCAATTTAAAACTTTATAATTTCTTCTTTGACGACTCGTGTTTTAATTTTTTGTATCAAATTAAATTGCTAATCCATATATTATTTAATTATATTTTAACCATTTTAAAATTATAAAATAATGAATTTAATTAATATCTAAACAATAAAATAATATTATTAAAGAATCTCTTAAATAATCATATATAGAATAAGAACTTCTCATTAAAAACTACTTCTATCATTACATATTACACGTAACTACTTAATTAAAATATTAATCTTTATTCTTCACGAATTTGAAGTTAAAAATTTAAACCATTATACTGTTTTTCCATGTGATCCAACGAACTCAATCAATTTCTTTCATGACTCTCTAAGGTTCAGTCGTAATCCTCTTTTACTATTGATCAATTCTTGAATATAAACTTGAGACCTATGATCTATTGAATGGTTCGATAATGATGTTTGTCCGACATGGTTCATGTGCATCTTAAGTTATATTCACACTATGCAAATGTACCATAATGTTTTCCATTATGATTTGTGTTAGCATATATATGTGCCCACATATAATATAACTTTTTAAATAAAAATTTATATATATTATACTAACTAAATTGCATCATCATAGCATTAGAAAAAAAAAAACGTAACGTAATGGGAAGACGACAATCCACTACTCGAACCCATGGTTGCTAAAGTATCATCAAAACGACGCCGTTCCGGATTTTGGTTAGTATACTTGATCACCCTTTGTGGGCCCACCAGTCGAACCAGCTTTTGAACGTCAACCTTTTACTCCCTCCTAATTCCCTACAGATTACACCATGAATGGACCAGTCGGCGGACGGATTTCGGGCGGCATTGACGGCGGAGGCACCACGTCAGGCGGAGGCGGAGGTTCCCAGACCGGCGTCCTACGAGGCGGTGGTTTTGGAATATCAGGAGACGGCGGGGACGGCAATGGAGGGTTGGGAAAATCAGGGGTTGGATTAGGCGGTGGATCATTCGGCACTTCCAGCGGGATACTACCAGGTTCAATTTCTGGAGTTTCAGGTATTTCTGGCACAAAATCTGGTTCTCTGTTGGGAGGCGAAGGGAATTCCGGTGGAGTTTCGACTGCGAAACTCGGTGAGTCATTTGTGTTACGGACTAAACACTGTGTTAACACGGATTTAGGTTTTGCGGGAGAAAGTGAGCGGATTAGCGCCGATTTTATTTTGATCGATTTCGGATAGCAAAACACAATTGGTTTCTTCATAAGAGTCGTAGAGATTGCGGAGAAGACACTGTTGCTCACCATTTTCTTCCCTGCAAATATCTCTGAAGCACAAACATTTCATACGTATACGTTCTTCGAAGGAAACCAGTATTATATGTGTAGGATTTGTATAGCCACACGTGTGAACAGGTCGACACGTGTAAGTCTGGTTTTTCGAACAGGTGGCTGTCTCTATTTATGGTATTGACTAATTCCGAAGGGTTATTAATTGAATTTTTAAATTAAATTATTTTACAAGCAAAGCGACAGATATCGTCATCTTCACCAACAAAAGATCTGCAGGGTCTTGAACCTATTCGCTCAGAAAGAAAAAAGGATAAGACAGAAAGAGAGGACGCCATCGCCATGGGACAGGTCTTAAACAAATTTCACGGTAATCCAGTTTCTATCTTAACCAATCACACATTATTCTTCCTGTCATTTTATAAACCTAGTCATATTGTGATTTTAGAGGAAGATATAACTTGCGTTTAAATATTTTCACAATATGGTAATCTGTATTACTTGTGTTTTGCACTCACCATAAGCCTTTCTTGTTAAGGACATGGTTGAATGGTGATTGTTAAAGAGAAATTGGATCATATTCTGGTAGTCTAGTCTAGTCGAATCGTTCAGTGGCAATAGATGAGTGTGTTTGTGTAGGTATGAATAATGGAGTGGTTGAATGTGGATTACGTTCTTGAGCGACAGCTGTTTGTGTTATTGCCTTTCAGAGTTTCAGTTCCAGACAGTTGTCACTGGTCAATGATTTTTCTTCTTTTTCATTTTCTCTTCGAATTCTATTGGTATAAAACTTAAATGATAAATTCGCTGTTCATAGTTAAATTATCTTGCTGCATTGGTTGTAAAATTGTCTAATATTTGATAGAGCATTTTTTTATCTGTAAGCATGTTAAATAATCTTCTCAAGAGGGTAAACATTTTTCGTAAAAGAAATGTTCTGTTCAATAACTTTTGGATTTAGCATTTCTAGTTCTTTTTTTTTGCACGTTTTGTCCCTTTCTTTTTATTATAACATCCAGAAAGAAATGGGAGATCTTATGCAAATGGTTTTATTCTCTCAGCAGTTATGTTGTAAAAAAGAATAAATTATCATTGCAAAGAAATAGTGTCATTCTCTTAGCAATCATGTTCTTAAGAATAATAAGTTATCTTCCTAATAATTATAAAAAAAACTTAATTGTTAAACAAATCTTGATAGGTAAAATTGCAACAAAATTTTCATCTTTGAATCACCTTCACTCCTTCCTTGATAAGATAGGACTCGAGTGACTGTGCTCAGAAAAAAAAAGAAATACTTTATTTCCCGCTACAAGAATCTTTCTTTCTTTCATATTGATGTAGAGGGTGAAGCATCTAAATTCTTTTGTTCTGGTATTGGCTTATATGTTCCAATTAAATGAACTGTAGAACATTTCAAAGCTAGATTGATTTTGGTTGGGCACACATAGATATGCCTCTATATGATATTTCTCCCATCAGAAAAAATTTTGATGAGCTACACGAGATCAGATAATTATACATTTTATAGCTCAGTATGCATACAAGATTACTTCAATTTCCTGTTATGATAACTCTATGAATGCTGAACTTGATAAAAGTGTAAAAAAAGTTTATATTTGTGGTGTTGCAGTGTGGAGTTGCAATCTGTGTTCTTTTTGTTTATTTACTTTCTATTTATTCCAACAATAGCTCATTCTTGATTAGTTTGATGTTCTCTATTGTTGTTTTGTATGTGATGTTGGCACAGATGTTAATCATCCGGTGAACTTGTCAAAATGAGTAACGCCATGTCTTGTATTTAATTATACAACTTCTGCAGGTAAGCAATGGAGGGAGAAACAAATAAGAAATATAACAGATAAGGTGTTTGATCGTGTCAAGAATCAGACTGGAAGAGCTGCTTTGACTTTTGAAGACCTATATATAGCTGTGCTACTTGTGTACAAGTCAGAAGCTTGATTTGATTATTTGACTTTATAGATTTGTGTTTTTTCCTTGCAATATAATAGTCTTACCTGGGGAAATTTCATTTTCATATTGTAGTGATATTAATAAGCGTTTGCCTGGTCCACATTTTGATCCACCTTCTAAAGAGCAAGTCAGAAATATGATTCAGGTATGCTAATTTTTAAGCACTTCTGATCTTACTGTAAACATTCTCATGACTTTTATTTTTGGCCCAAAATGTGCTTTACTAAAACTTACCTGTCAATAACTGCTTTAGACAATCAGAACCTGTCACTGTGTTGTGTTTTTGCTTAAAAGTTCTATGGATCTTGTTTATATTTCAACCTAATCATTTTTCAAGCCTATAAATCAAAACCCTACAGCAAAAGGTGGGAAATTTGTATTTTTGACTTGAACATCCTGCAGCTAGAGGTAAATGAGATTATTAATTTGTCATTGCTTTCTGCGCCTATCAACTTTTTATCTAGCTCCATTTTTGTTTAATAAAGGATGAATAGAAGAAAATTATTATAATTAGTGCATATAGTATTGTAGCTGAATATATAAAAAAAATAACTTGCTTACATAGCGTGAAACAATTAGGGGTAAGAACTCTGTGGGCCAAGTTGGAGGTGATGTGTTCTAGGTAATGCTCCAGAATATACTTTTTCTGCATAATGACTGCATGTAATGCAAACTGTGACAATCAAGTGTGTTAATTCTTTAAATTCAAGACTAAACGCTAACAATATTCTTCTACAATGCTATTCTAGAGAATTGCCAGGCTTTTGCGGACCAGAAATCCAGTTTCTCTTACGAATTTTTTTGTAATTTCTTCTGTAGTATTTGATAAAAAATGTTGTGTTTAACATAGCGAATGAGAGGAATTTTGAACACCTCGCAGAGAGTAAAAAACCTAAATGACAAACTTATCAGGACTGAAGGAATCTAGAAGTGAAAATTCCATAAATCTTGTTCAGAAACACAACTAAGCACGAGTCATCTCGTAATTAATGTTTCAGAGCTGTATTGAGGATTCTTTCCTTTACTGTGTATAAAGAAATTACAGAGATGCCTATTTTTACAGTTTCGAGAAGCTGTTTCTGGAGTCTCATGATGTAAATCCACGTATTGTTGAGTTTGCAGGAGTGTGATGTGAACCTGGATGGAGAAATAGACCGTGAAGAATTTGTGAGATTTATTCAGCAGCTTACATCTGACACTTTCATCGTGGTTAGTCAGGGACTGCTCATCTCTTTGGTTGTGGCACCTACAGTTGCAATGGCAACAAAGAAGGCTACTGAGGGTGTCCCAGGAGTTGGAAAAGTGGTGCAGAAGTTACCTACTTCAATATACGCATCCCTTGTGACCCTTGCTGTTGTGTGGTTCCAGAGTTCATGCCAGGAGATTTAGAACTCTCTTATCTGTTGGATTATATCCCTTACTTTGCTTGTATATAAGATTAACTGTTTTTAGTGTTGCCTGTAACATGGCATGTTTGCATATTTGCTTTGCCACATAAGGGTGGTTACTTGCTGCCTTATAATAGAATTTTATACCTGTCAACTCGGAGGGAATAAGATGGCCTTTTATGTGCAGATATAATAGGAATCGGGACAGATGAGACCTGTTGTTCTTGTGCAGCATACAACTTTAATATACATTTTTGATCTTTTAGTCACTCTACTTATAAAAAATGTGCGGTAGTTTTTGTTCCTGAAACTTGGTTTTATTCGACAAACAAATATGAGAATGACATTTAGTTTGGAACCAGGTTGAAAGCCCTTGGTAAAGCAAGATGAAAAATTATGTGTCCATAAAGCACTAGATATTCTCTGAGGAGAAAATAATGAGTATTCCAAACAAAAGCATCCAAAGGTGCACCGTCCATGTACAGAAGAGAAAGCAAGTTTACAAGAAGATATCAGCCAAAATATCAAACAGTCGCAAAGATTCTTCTTCGCTGGGGACTATAATCCAAATTATAAAGAAGTTAAAAGCACAAGAACAAGACATGCCTCCAAAACCATGGACAATGAGAATAGAACAGATTCGATAAAGTAATGCTAATACTTCCAACTTAAAGGTGAATTTAATAATACAAAGCAGATATTTTGTGGTAGGAAAATATTGTAGAACTCCAGACTAAGGGTATTCACATCAAGAATTTAGAGTATATTAATCATCAGATTTCATATGCGCAGAATGTTAAAATCACCGAATTCTAAAGATTAGGAATTATATAAGCATATAATTACAGAGCTTTCAAGAAATTAAGACACAACTACAAATTCATAATTTGCACCAAAAAATATCTCCCTTTGGGACTCAGGGTGCAGGGGGTAAAGACTAGAATTCACAGAGTCTAGGAGCCAAGTCTGCAAACCAAATGCTGGATCCAAAGTAGCAAGAAGGGTCCTGCGGATCCAAGGTCCGGAAGTTACCAAATGATTTACATGACATCAATGATACAATGGACCAGTCACACCATTAACTGCCCAGTACATCATGACATCCGTAATTCAGTTCTTTGAACTCACGAAGAGTTCAATTATTTTAACAAGCAAGAAAAGAGAGGAAGATAATGACATGTGACATGTATCAACAAATTCAGGTTTGGGAAAAGGTTAACAGCGCATAAGAGGCAAAATCACAAAGCAAGAGGCAGATGTTCATGTCACACCAGAATGCTTCAATTGTCTACTGCTACGGAAGTACATTAAATCTTATTGTATTTGGTCCTAAGGAATAGTTTTGTAGTTCCAAGTATATTAGTTGTTTAGTAACTTTCCTGATCATCAGTTCTGTGTTCTGGACTTCATTTTAGAACCATTAGATTCCAGCAAAAAACTTCTGGTATGTTAGTCAATTTAGAATTATAGGCTTCTACTAGAGGATAATAGGCAGTTCTCATAAAATTAGCTTCCCAGATAATTTCCTATTCTTAACTATGCTAAGCAATAGCATTGCAATAGTTGTAATATATTCTTCTAAATGATATTAGAACAATAATTCCTGGGCATCACAGCTTTCTAGCGCTTATCCTCTTTAACCATTGTCAGTCAACACCCTTCCTAAGCATCTACATTGAAAAACAGGGACAAACATTGCTGTAGCCAATTTTTTTCTTCAGCACAGTAAGGAATTCAGTTGTTTTTCGCTTGACCCTTCAATGACAAACTTTTCTTTGCCAATTTTTCTTCATTGAAAGAGGTTGCTGTGTTTCTGTTTTTTTTTTTTTTTCTACACAATAACAACCTAACAACCCTTCCATTCCTCATACCATTAAGTCCTTGGTATCAAAGATCAACCCAGTCAGAAGTTGGACTTCAAAAACATTGTAAAAGACACAACACCCATCATCTGCAAAGGAAGTCTGACTGCCCTAGGAAGGGGGTGTACACTGCTAGCACCATGGCACTCGAAAGTCACCTGACTGTCCTATCCACTGAGTTCTAGCACTAACTAATGCCAGAAGTATAACACTTGTCCAAATATCAAATGGCTGCTGCTATCTTACATATACACCTCCATAGCCACACACTGAGAACTCACCTATCTAAGACCCTCAACTCAAATGAATCCTACACTTCCAATGACCAGAAGATGGTGCTGTAGATACGCATCAAGTTGACTGACTGGAAAATTTTCTGCTAGTATACAGAGTTAACCAGTTCAACTGGATGTGACCAGTATATCTCAGTTTGATTGGTTCATCACTTCCAAAATCAGTTCATCACTTCCAGTATCACTTCCAGCCCCACTCTCAAGTGGTTGAAACCAGTTCTCAAGCTTTAGCAAATACACTCTTTCTGCTTTCAAGATTCATTTTGTCAGATCTCCAATTTGAACTCGTGTCACATATCAAGGCTAGTTACTTTTAGAAAGAAAAAACCAAAAAAAAACCAATAAGTTCTGTAATAAGGTGTGGAACTCGTCGCAAAGGAGTGAGGGCTAGTTGGCACACAAAATCTGTAAATCTTCAGTGCTTGTTTGTGAGTTTATAGTTCATTGCTCAGGAGGAGTTAGAATTAGTTGACACACAAAATTCAGGAATTTCCAGAAATTGTTGCTCAAGATAGTGAAAGTTAGTTGTCTAACAAAAGTTGCGAATGCTTAGAACTCATTGCTTAACAGGGTTGAAAGTCAGTTGCCGCATAAATTTGAGAAATTCCAGAGCTTGTTGCTCAAGGTACAAGGGTTAGTTATCTTGTAAAAGTTCAGAACCCTTTAACTTCATTCAACTAAGAGTTCATCTCACAGATACTTGATTTATTCAAGCCTTGATTCAAGCTCATTGCAAAGTGGTTCTTTGTCCAATTCATCAAGTTCCAAATTTTTAGTTTTTGTTTGAGCTTTTCATTTGATTCAGTTTACTTGTATGGTCAGCAAAACAACATCAACAAGCAGCAAAACAAGAAAAAGGTCCCCAAGAGCAAACAGTTAATTGAAGATTATATGTCAAAAGCCAATTTCACTATTTTCTTATTTAAACTTTAAAGCTAAAACAAAAGTATACATTTTAAGTACAAAAAGAGAGTAGAACTGTAAGGAAAAAAATTTGTAACCCCAAAAGCAACGTAAAATAGAGAAAAAGGAAAACTAGATTAAGAAACCCAAATGCCAGCAAGCCCAAAGGAACATAAAGAGAGAAAAAAGGACCTGTTAAAGAGACAGATTGACAGAATGTCAGTTCTTTTCCTCTATTGTTTTCTTCTTAGCTGTCACTTGTGAATACAGGAAAGTCCCAAATATGGCAATAGCTGATCCAAGTGCATTCAAAGGCCTAACAGGGTTCCTAAAAACTAAAACAGTTGATACAATCACCACCACCCTCTTCATAGTGTTCCCAACTGAAAATGTCAAAGGACTAATTTCATCAAGCGCCTGGTAAGATGATTGATTATACAGATGGTAAAATATCCCAGACAGCAGCACCCATAAATAGAAAGTGGATGATTTTCCTACTGATTCAATTGCTTTATGATACCCCTGAATCCATTGTGATCCTTCAACAAAAACCGCAACTGGAAACAGGTAAAGCAATGAGATTATACTGATCCAACCATACAAGTTCAATCCATTAACTTCCTTGAAATTCTGCAAACTCCTCTTGGAATAAATGTTCCTTAAAACAAACCCCACATTACTAATCAATGCACCCCACAAGCCTTGAAAATTGAAGGAGACTTCAGTAATTGCAGCTAGAGAGCAACCCAAAACAATGGGGAGAATGGAGAGCCATACTTTCAAAGGGTATGAATCACCAAGAAAGGAGGAAAAAACAACAGAAAAAACAGGTTCTGAAGATTTGATGACGTGAGTGAATGAGACAGCAACCTTGGAGAATGAAACACAAGCTGATATATGACCTATGGTGTGAAACAGTGCAGGTCCAAGTAGTGCAATAATGAAAGGTTTAGTGATTTTGGGGCAAGGCTGCAGCTTCAATGACCAGAGAATGAACATCCAAACAGAGCCTGCAAAGAGCTGAAAAGAAGCGAGTAGCCACGGAAATGGGAAGATATTGAGAACCTTCTTGTTGTAGATGTTAAAGACAATGTTTTGAAAGTACCAGAGGCCAAATATAATGGCAAGCTGCAGATTCTTGGGCTTTGAAACTGATGTTTCCCCTGGTGGGTTTGGTTCAGAAGATGAAGCTGCACGAGGAATATGAGACTTTAGGGTTGGATATCGGATCTGGAAACTGGTTCCATAAGATAGGCCAAATGGGTAGCCATTAATGTTGGGAAAGGTGGAGGCTTTGGTGGGTTTGGTGAAAAGAGAAGATGAGAAGTTGGGGGTTTGGGAAGGATTTGGATTGAGGAGGGAAGCATTTATGGGGAGTTGATGGTTGGATTTGGAGAAAGTGACATGAAATGATGATGACGATGATGATGATAGCACACTTGCAGTGAGCATCTGTTGCTGCTTGTATGAAGAGAGAGAGAGACACGAGAGAGATTGAGGAGGAAGAGAGTCTGCAACAAGACTTGGTTGGAGGAGATATTTTTTGCTTCAGGAGGAACCTGAAGTATCTTTAAAAGAGAGACTAATTTATTATAAAGTTTATATTTTTATAAATTTTAAAAATAAAAATTGGGATTATTGTTTTACAAATTATTTATATTAATATTTAAAGTTCTAATTTTAAAACTAAATTATTTTATATTAATATCCAAAAAATAATAATTTTTATTTATTTACGGTTTAATTTAAATTATGAGAGCAACTGCTAGTCTGTAAGCCAAGAGAATTTAAACCCAAAACAAAAACCATACAGCTCCGATCATTCTGCTCTTCCGCCGGCCAAATTTCTCACTACTTCGTTCATGCCTTGTTGGCTCAGCTACTAGAAAATGGCAGCCAAGCAAATGGAAGAGATACAGAGGAAATTGGGAGTCCTTAATTATCCTCGAGCAAATGCTCCTGCGCAGTCTCTCCTCTTTGCAGGCATGGAGCGTTATGCCCTCCTTGAATGGCTCTTTTTCCGGTAACTATTTTCTCCGCTTTGTTCTGTTTGCTCTCTCAGAAAATGTTGGAAACATCTGAATCGAAAATTTATTAATTAGGTTTTACTTGTCTTAGCACATTTCTCTACTTTTTTCTGCTGGTCTAAATCTTGTCTTCTTCCGCTCTCTCTCTCTCTCTCTCAAAGTTTAAACAGTGTTGAACGTGGGAGTATAGAGTTGCTTATTACTTCGTTACTCTTCAATAGGATTATCATCTTAGGTTTACGTTTGCGTTTCTAGTTGCTGAGGAGATATAGATAGCAGAACTATGGAAATTTTTAAAGATCGGTAGCTGAATGTAGATTTGATCTCTTTTTAGCTGCTTTTTTTGTATTATGAATTTTTACATCCTGTTTGCATTTTGAATCCAAGGCTGTTGGGTGATAAATCTCCATTCTCACAGCAAAATCTACAAGGCGATGCCATGGATCGTGATGAAGAGACTGCTCGTATTCAATGTGAGCTTTCTTTTGCACTTTTTTTTTCTTTCATTGAGTGAAAAAATCATACTTTACAAGCCTTGTATACCCGCTAACTGTACACTTGCACCTTGAGGCCGAAATGAAGTTAGTTAAGTTAATAAAGCATAATTTTGCTTTTAGCTAACCAACTTAATACTCACTTTCAAGACAGACTATGGATATCAACCATAGACATCTTGAATAGTAATGGGAAAAACAAGTTAGATGGTAGAGGCTTAGTAAACAAATATGCTAGTTGATAAGCAAACTTTACCTGAAGCAACTTTACCACCCTTGATTTTAACTGATCTCGTACAAAATGGCTGTCAATCTTTATATTTGGTTCTTTCGTGGAAAATAAAAGTAGTGGCGTTCTTTCATGGAAAATAAAATTAGTGGCAATGTGAATTGCCGCTTAATTGTCACAAAACAAGAGTGATGGATCTGAGTGTTTGGCACCAAAATCGTGCAACAATTGCTTTATCTAAATTAATTTACTGGTTGTAATAGCCGGTGCACGGTACTCTGCTTCCGCGGATTAGCGTGAAATGGTGGACTCTTTCTTGGCTTTTTATGAAATAAAAAATTTACCCAAGAAAACACAATGTCTAGTGACTTATTTTTGGAAGTCTATACAAGCTGCCTGATCAGCATAGGAGAAAGCTTGCAACTTGAGTATAGATGCTGCTGAGAAAAATGATCCTAAGCAGATTTGTTTTTCAAATTCCTGAGCAAGTGATAGACAGCTTGAAGATGTGGAATTCTTGGCTTGGAGACAAACTAATTGAGTTTATGCATGACAAAGCTAACGTGCGGTCTAGATATAACCAAATAAAGAAGCTGACCAACCAGCTTGCGATAGAGTGAAGCATCTTGTAAACATATCACCTTCTTCTGCCTATGGCTGTCTTAGGATCCATAGGGAACAAAACTGGCTTTGAGGTCAATGAACCAGTCTCTTCAAGTAATTGAAGGGTATAGCCTCTTTGAGAAACACTTATACCTGTAGAGAATGGAGCAATCTCCAGGCCTAAAAGATGCTTCAGGTTAGCAAGGTTTTTCAACTTAAAAAGAGAAGAAAGGGAAGCTTTTAATAAATTGATTTCATCAATGGATGGCCTGGTGATGACAGTATCATCAATGAATAAGGAATGGTCCGGTTTGGACTGAGCAAACCCAGAACTCATAAATAAGGAATGGTCCGGTTGGGACTGAGCAAACCAAGAACTCATAATAAGTGCTTGAGAAAATTTAGAATTCCACTGGTGAGAGGCTTGTTTAAATCCATAAATGGATTTGTGAAGCTTAGAGACCAACTTGGTTCCAGAAGCATGCTCCTTTTCCAGGATAACTCGGAGGCAAATCCATATATACCTCCTTAAGTAGATCTCCATTCAAAATGGCATTATTGGCATCCAATTGAATGAGATGCCAATATTTAGATGCTGCTAACAATAATAGGACTTTAACAGTGACAATTTTAGCAAGTAGAGAAAAACTTACCATGAAATCGATACCTTCTTGTTGGATATATCCCTTAGCCACAAGATGAGCCTTGTAAGGATCAATAGTTCTATCAGAATTGTTCTTGATTTTGTAGGCTCACTAGTAGCCTATAGAATGTTGATTGGAGGAACCACTGGCACCATGCTATTTTTTGCAAAGTCTCCATTGCATTCTTAACTGGCTTTAAGTTCACTAATGCATCTGTTTCTAAACATACATGCTTAGAAGCTCCAGAATCCATTATCCACATATATTTTGGACAAAACCTGGAATTTAAAGCCAATGAAAAGCAGGTACTAGTGTAAGAAACTGAACTTCCTTAAAATCATTGGCAACCTTTGCAGAGGACATCACATGATCAGAGAGCAGTGACATTAGCTGCTGATACTATGTTGGGTTGAGGTTCTATATGAAATTCGCAACAGACCTCTCTGGTTTATCTGTTGCAAAAGACAAACTCGAGGAAACATTATTAGCTTGGTTAACAGAAGCAACACTTTGGATCCTTTGCTTTTGTTTATAACCTGGAGGATGAGCATGAAGCTTGTAGCACTTGTCTACTGTATGCACATAAAAATTACAATGGGTACAGAAAGGTGTATCTTTTCTTTGATATTTATTCCGCCCTTCACTTGTCTGTTTCTTCTCTATTCTAAGCATAAACCCAGCACTAGAGTCACGAAGCTTAATAGCTGCACTTCTTTGTTCTTTTTGAGAGACTAGGAAACACCTTGTTTATGGAAAGTATAGGATCTAATGGCAACCACTGCCCTCTAATTTGTGCATATGACTCATCTAATCCCATAAAAGATGCACATGGCATACTCCATCTAAGCATCGGCATCCAATTTGTGCACTACCTTGCATGTATATCTCCTATAGTTGTGTACAGGTTTGTAGTTATTCAATTCTTCTCACAATGCTTTTAATATTGTAAAATACACACTTATAGTGCTTTATCCTTGGACGTGATTCAACAGTTCTCTACTGAGCTAATAAATGTTAGGACCATCGCCACGTGAAAAGTGATCTTTAAAATCAGTCTAGATAGTAGCAGGCGAGTCAGAGAAGATAATATTTGCAGGAATTTCCTTTGAAATGGAATTGAGAATCCACAAGATTACTACGTTATTATTTCGAATTTTAGCATTAAGAAGATTCAAATCATCTTCATTAGGTTTTGCAATTGCTTCGTTCAGAAAACCTAATTTGTTGTTCACCGATAACAAATTAATATCGTGCTACTCCGGGATGCATAATTATCGTCAGTTAATTGCTGAGAAACTAACATCAATCTAGGGCTATCTAAATGATGTAATAAATAGGAACTGAGAGGATCATCTATGGCTAATTTGGCAAGTTTCAACGAACTTCCAAGACTTTTTGTGTCCATGACTTGAAAGCAAAGAAACTTTTTGTGTCCATGACTTGAAAGCAAAGAAACAATCAGGAAGAGAATTTTGTAATCGGAAGGACAAGTCAAGAGGTCAGCAGAAGTATATGCTCTGATACCATGTTATAATTCAAGAATTGTTGAGGAAGAGCAAGAAAGAAAAAAGAAAGATGAAAGAAAAAGAAAGCTGAGAGAGAGAGAATTCTATAAGTGAAAACAACATACTTTACACTTACTCCTTAAGGCTGAAACTAAGTTAAGTTAATAAAGCTTAATTTTGCTTTTAGCTAACCAATTTAGTAGATAATTCCATTGATACTGTTTAAATGTGATCAAACTATTCACAAATTTAACATAATGCTGTTTAAATATGAACAAATATTTTCAATTCATCACCTCTTTTACATACCAGTATGATTGCAATTAGCAAGTGATTACCTCTCTTTTACAGATCTGGCAGAGATTGCAAAATTTCTGGGTATCACGACTACCATAGATATAGAAGCCATTCAAGTAAGCTGCTTATTTCTTTGTTATGTAATCTCATCTAATTGTAGTCACAGGTATGCTAATCTTAATGGTATGTTTTTGAAATTTTCAGATAGGTATCTTGCAGTTTAGTGTGACGTAATATGGTTTAGAACTGCATAATATACACTTAATAACATAAATTCAGCCTTTCTGTCAATCTTGAGATTTGGGGAATTGTTTGGTTAACTGTGTCCTCAAGTTACTATTAAGCTTGAGTAACTTCAGCATGTTTATATTTCAGGGACGAGGAAGCTATGAAGATCGAACTGAAATGCTCCGTCTTATTGTTGATCTGTAGAGGCAATCCTCTATCCTGATAATCCTGAATGGAGGTTGTGATAATATCGAGTCTCTATGTGTTTCAGAATTTTTTGTTCTTAATAAGCAGTTGATATCACTTTTGATTTAATTTGATTTCCTGGCTAACATCATTTTACCTTCTTATACAGTGTTGATGAGCAGGTGGCAAAGGATATTCAACTTATAGATTCCATTGCAGAGAAGCAAGCTCTAATTTTCTCTGAGGAATGCAAGTTGTTTCCTGCAGATGTCCAAATTCAATCCATATATCCATTGTACGAATTTTTTCCTCCTATAACTCTGGAATAATGATTCAGTGTTCCATATCTTCTGTTTAGCTTTAAAAAAACATGCATTATACTATTATACTGCCCATATGTCCCACTTTAGAGTTCCAGTACGAGTCGTCGACAGGATTAAGAAGATCATGAGAGATTTTCTATTGTTCGATGTTGGGAAGGATGCTGGGATCATTTTGTTAAAATTGGATCATGAGAGATATTCAACTTAGGCAGTGCCTATACTACAGTTCTACCAAACACTACAATAGTGTTTTTCATTTTCTTTCTTTTTGTTTTGGAGGATAGCTCATTCTCTGTTAATTGGTACTTCTTTTCCATTCCTTCAAATAAGATTTCTTCTTTTATTAAAAGCATTAAATTCTTTAATGTATGACAGATACTTTTCAAATGAGATTTTCTGTGTTAATTAGTTATCAGAGAGTTTTTCTGGCTTAGCACTAGTCAGTATCAAATGATTTATAGTTTTCTATATCAGCAGATATAGTAACATTCTCTTTCTTCATTCAAAGTTCATTTGCAGACCAGATGTTTCCGAGCTAGAATCAAAGCTCGCAGAACAGTCCAAGATACTCTTGAATCTTCAACAGAAAGTTGATGACTTGGCAGCAAAGGTCTGTCCAAGCTCCTTAAGTCGTAGTTCAACACTATGCTTTGAATTTTGTATCATCGGTCGTGAAACTGTACTGCAATTTCATCTCTGATATTATTCCCTTTCCTTTCACTGTGCCTCTACCACTTTATATCACATTATTATCCTACCACAAACTGACCACATGGTTTAAAGCCATTTTGTTTGAAGTATACTTTGCCACCATCAGTTAAAAGCTGTATATTCTCCCACAAACTGACTGCATGGTTCTCTAATTTTCAGCATGAGATTCTATTACCAGGATTTTCCAGAGTAGATATTTCATAATAATCTGTATGATTGTCACACTTCTGGTTGAAAATATCAGAAGAAAAGAAATTAGTGTGAACTTTACTTGCCCTTTCTGTTTGGCACTGTCTGGATCATTTCATATTAGTTTCCCAATAACACCCCTGGTATCATTATTGTGCTAAGGAGGACCTAGCACAGTCTACAGTTTAAAAAGAATTATTGGCTCATCATGGATTGACAAGACAGTTCTCTTTTCTTTCAAGAGAAAATTCCCACTAAAATTGCATCTTGAATTGTCTAATTTCATTTTCTCCAAAAACAAGTTTCTGATTTATATTTCTTCTAGCGGTCTACAAGTTTTACATTTTGTGCATCCCTGAGTTTAGATTTTAACCTGTTGGGTTTGTTTTCCTTATTTGTTTAAATATCATTTTCCCCCTTGTAGCATGCGTATAATCCAGATGAAGAGTACACTGAAGTGGAAGCACAACTGCGGGCACATCTGGAATCTTTCCTAGAAACTGCAAGAGCATTCAATACAATTTACACAAAGGTCTAACATACTTTTTGTACAATTGATCTGCTTGGACAGTTTTTTCTGTTATTGTCATTTGTGTGTTTTCTGCTTGACCCAACTGGTTTCATGATTTTGCAATTAAACTATCTCAGAACATGATGCTCTCTTTAATTAATGTGGAAATATGCAAAGGAATTCACTTAGTGAAGCCCAATTTGGAAAAATGGCATAAATGAGTCAAATTTAGTCAACAAGAAAGTGTTTCAGTTATATCAAGATTTGGAATTTCTTGCTATGTTCTATGTTTCTTGTTCTTGGATTGAATATCCAATAAGAGAAGGTATTTTTCTTGGACAAAAAAAAAAAATTTCCTGATTGAACGCTCAGAAAGATATTATTGAAATAAGCTTGTTGACCAGCATAAACACTGTTTCAGCCGTACGCATGTGATCCATTCATATGCTGCAACTTGAAAAGGATCACAGACATTAAAGTTGATGCTGTATCTCCAAATATATGTTAGTGTATATTAAAACTAACTTCTGAGATAAATGATTGACATTTGTTACTTCGTAACACTGAAAGTGGCAGACATCATTCGGGTCTTTAGGGAGAAAATTTTGGTTTGGACAGTATTTTTGTTTGTTTGTTTGTTTTTTTCCCCTCAAATTTGGTTTAGGTCTTCAGAAAATGCTAAAATCATTTAATCTTTTGTCTTCATCAATTTATGGTATTGTTTTAATTGATTTTTATATTTTTTACTCATATATGTATTAGTTGACTTATATAGGTGTGAATATGTATTCTTATTTTATGTTAATATTTATAATTAATTATTTGGAAGTTAATATATTATTATCACTTAGTTGTATTATTTCTATTCCTTTTGAAAAAATAAAAAAAAAAACTATTTATACTTTAATTAATCAATTCTTAGGAGTCTTTTAAATTTAGTATATATAAATGAAACCTATTCAGCTTCTATTTAGAATCTGTTTAGGTTATATATGTGTTCGACATGGATTCATCTGTTGTAACTTATGTTGAGTCAAATACTTTTTTAGTATAAAAATGCATATATATACCAGTACATATTATTTTGTGAAGAAAAATATAATTATATATATTTCTGAAAAATGTCAATAAAAGTTACTAGGGGAGCCATCTTCTCTGAATTGTGAAAGAATATAGCAGAGTTGAACTCAGACTGAACTTTTGTGACATCATATGTGTCATCTTCTAGCTTTCATATAATCTTATTTTATTTGTTCTATTATATTTTTGTTATTATCTATACAAAAATAACATACTCCAGTATAATTCATGCAGTATCACCTGGAATAAAAGCTTGTCGAGTAATATTTTCTCGCGTAGTTTAAAAGACTTTGCTTTTTCTTATAGGAAATCCGTCCCTGGACGCACATGATGGAGGTACCGCAGCTTCATGGGTTTGGACCTGCTGCCAATCGCTTGTTGGAGGCGTACAAGATGCTCTTAAAGGTACCTTAATGCTGATTCCATTTCTCAATATATCTTACTAGTTCTGTATATCTTATGGCTGCGCATATCTTTCATCTGTTGCTTACAAATTCTATACCGTGACAAGCTATATTTACCAATTTTACATCATCAACTGAATCGAAATGCTGATTTTGTTTTTCGATCGGAATGATCATAAAGGTGTAATGAGAGTCTACTTTCTTTTACAGTTCCTTGGTAACTTGAGGAATCTGAGAGACTCTCATGCTGCTCTTGCAATTGGATCCTCTGAAACAATTGCTGGCGAACCCACATCCGTGACAAGAATAATCTCCGAGTGTGAGTCTGCATTAACATTTTTAAATCGAGATCTTGGCGTTCTCTCTGCTTCCATTGCTCGTGAACATGACGAGCACACAGCCTAACTAAGAATTTGAACAAAAATAATAAACTTATCGAGAGTTCCTCCTCTTCGAGGATATAACATTTTACGAAAATTCATTACATTTACTCCATTGGAACATAGGGATTTGGGATTTGAAACTCTGAATTGAAGTAAGCTCAGTATAACCCTTTCATGTGTTGCACATATTTTAACAATTTGCCCATCTGCTAAAAGTAAAGAAAATTGGATGTGTGGTGTAATTTTGGGGGCTTTCATTACATGAACTTCAATCTGTATAATGAATTTTAGTTGATTATTTATAGTTTGGAGTTTTATTCACTTAATATTCCTTTTAAAGATGTTTTATTATTCATGGTTTTAACTGTTAATCATATAATGGATTATTATTAATGTGAGCACACAGACTATGTAATTTTTTAAAAAATTGTGACTCAAAATGAAAATTTATACACTTGGAGAGACTTGCTTTAATGATATATATATATATATATATACATCTTTTGCAGATTGTATTGGTTGTCTTATATATGTAAGCTTATAGTAATAATAAATAATTTAAAATATCCTAATAAAATTGATACAATTAATCATTTATACAAACATGAATTCTATCATCTTAATCAAATAATAAAACTATAGTTATAATTACTTTTACATTACATTTAAAATTAAAATTATTTCAAATTTTAAGTTAATCTAATCAAATTTTAAGCATTAACCCAATTTTAATTTATACTAGTAAAAAATAAAATCAACTATATAAATACAATTAGAATTGTTGAATGATAGTCTATTTTATTCATAACCATTTTTTTTTAATTTTTAATTGAAATTATTGCAAAATTTGATATAAATATATTTGTGTTTTATAAGTTTTTTTTTTTTTGAAATATTCTACAAATGGTGTTCTTATTAACTATATAGAAATTAGTACGAATTAACCCTCTGTATATATTCTCTAATTTAATGCTAAACTAGGTCTATGAATGATCCCTAAGTCAATTGAAGCATATTATATATAAAATAAAATAAGATATTCAGATTAATTAAGATTATATTTATGCACTCGAATTGACCAAGAAAATATATCGAATGTGAATTTTACCAAATTATTTTCCTATATATATATATATGGTAATTTTCCGAAATAAAGTAAAAAATAAAATATTAATTCAAAATAATTAATTTTAAAATTAAAAAATTATGGTATATCAACCATATAATCTTAACACATACTTTACATATATTTAAAATGTGAAAATAAATTCATTGTAAGCAAATTCTATTCAAATTTAACATCAAAATTTGTTGCAATAATCGATTAAAATGTCAATGGAAAGTATATATTATGGTAAATATATAAAGTTTTAGTTTAAAATAATATTACATTAATAAAATTTTATAATGAATTATTTAAAATTTTGTAAATTTTCATATTAAAATTAATCCTATTTTTTTGGAAAAATTTAATTTATTTTTTTTATTTACTCTTGGTATTAATCAAAATTCTAAATATAAATCAATTAATTTCTTGCTAATAAACTTTTGTTCTCGAAACTTATTAATAAGAAACTATTAATCTCATTTATTTTTCTAATTTAATGCTAAACCCGGTTTATGAACTAATGTTACTAATTAGTACAGGTACATTTACCCAAAAGAATATCTTTTCATATATATGTGTATATATATACACATTCATGTATTTGGGTGAATATATATATATATGCATAATTACTATATAGTAAATGCTAATTTCTTTTATAGGGTCATTGGAGATTTGGAGAAATTTAGATTGAAACTTTTTGACTTCACAAAAATATATTCTGCTTGAAAATTTCAAATTTGACCTTAAAAGTTCTTGCAATAGAGGAAACAATATATTATATATATATATATGGGGTAGAATATGTACAAAAAAAAAAGTATATGATAAACTCAAATTAAATGAAATAAAGAGGGAAAAAAACGATTTTTGACTCTTATTAATTCTTAATTAATAATGTATAATTCTTAATTATTAATGTATAATTAATTAATATTACTAATTCTTAATTAATCAATATTTATTTGTTTCGGAAAATAAAAATATATAATTTTAAAGGACATAAAAAATTAATTTAGAATATTTCTTTAGGAAATTAAATAATCCATGCTCGTGTATATATATATATATATATATGTATATGTATATTAGAAAAAAATGTATTTTAAGTCCTTTAGAATTATTAGTCTATTAAAATTAAAATCCTTAATATTTATTATTATAAATGAACTTAATATTCTGTGTGGAAATAATAAATATATTCAATTATAAAGAGAAAATATAATCAAAGATAATTAATAAGAAATCTTTTATATTTGATTTGACCTTAAAATAAATTTACTATGAAATAAAAATTTCTAAAATATTTGGAATAAAATAATTTTAGCATTAAAACAATAATTAAAATAGAAACGTATGAAGATTTTCTGAGATACCCATGAATCCATGCAGGCATGGAAATCAAAAGTCGATCATGGCAAAAACTCTTTCTATTTCCACTCAAACGCCTCACCACCTTCTCCCCTCACCGCTACATACACACACACACATATATATACACCCCTACACCCACCTTCTCATCATCATTCAATCATGGCTTCATCATCATCTTCTTCTTCTTCTTCATTACTTACAGCCACCACCCTGACCCTTTTCTGTATTCTCATAACTCTTTCTTCCACAACAGCTTCAAATGGCGGATTCCGTGTCGAGTTGATTCACCGTGACTCACCCAAATCTCCATTTTACAATTCTCAAGAAACCTCATCAGAAAGATTAGCCAAGAATCTCAAACGTTCAATTTCTCGTGCCAGCCATTTCAGCAAAAACACTTTTTACTCCCCAAACACTCCACAATCCGAGATAATCGCCAACCGAGGTGAATATCTCATGAACATCTCAATCGGAACTCCCCCATTTCCAATCCTCGCCATTGCTGATACAGGCAGTGATCTTGTTTGGACTCAGTGTAAACCCTGCACTGACTGTTACGAACAAGAATCTCCTCTCTTTGACCCCAAATCTTCATCAACTTACAGAGACCTTTCTTGTTCATCAACCCAATGCTCAGTTTTGGAAGGAACTGGTTGTACTGAATCCAAGCTTTGTGAATACGAAATGTCGTATGGAGATAGATCGCATACACAGGGAAATCTCGCTGTTGATACAGTAACTTTAAGCTCCACCAATGGCCGTCCAGTTGCACTTCCGAAAACCATCATTGGTTGTGGTCATGACAATGGTGGAACCTTTGATAAAAAGGGTTCTGGTATTATTGGATTAGGGGGTGGATCTGTTTCTCTCACAACTCAACTGGGTTCCTCCATTGATGGAAAATTTTCTTACTGTCTGGTTCCTCTGAGTTCAGACTCTGATCAATCGAGTCTGATCAATTTTGGGTCAAACGGTGTCGTTTCTGGCTCTGGAGTTGTATCAACCCCTTTGGTTAAAAAAGAACCTGATACTTTCTATTACCTTACCCTCGAAGCAATCAGTGTGGGATCCAATAAAATTCCATTTCCCGGCGGAGGATCTTCATTTGCAGAAGCTTCGGAAGGTAATATTATCATAGATTCTGGAACAACATTGACCCTTTTGCCTAGAGAGTTTTATTCAGAAATAGAATCGGCTGTGGCTGATGCCATTGGTGCTGAGAGGATTGACGATCCAGCCCAGGTTTTGAACCTGTGTTATAAAGCTACAGATGATCTGAAAGTGCCGGTTCTGACAGTGCATTTCAAAGATGCTGATGTAAAGTTAGGATCTTTGAATACGTTTGTTAGAACGAGTGAAGAAGCTGTGTGTTTTGCTTTCGTGGCTGTGGATAATCTTGCGATATATGGGAATTTGGCCCAGATGAATTTCTTGGTTGGATATGATACAGAAGCTCAGACTGTGTCCTTTAAACCTACTGACTGCATCAAGGCGTAGGGGAGGGAGACGATGTTAAATAATTAAAGAAAGTTTATTAGTTTAGAAAAAAGTGTTTGTTTATGAGAGAATCTGCAGGTTGTCTCTAAATTATTGTTTTAGTTAAGTTGCTCGTATGGTTTTATTCTTATGTAATTTCTGTTTTTTTTTTTTTGTTTGTTTGTTTGTTGAAGAAAATCAAATTTATTTATAAGAAAGCATATGAGTTCTGGGGTTGTGATTGCAACACACTATATCTATATCTATATATATATATATATGTGAATGCAACACACTATTATTATGTTCTATATACATATATAAATGTTTTATCTGGTTACAACTTGTAGTAACCTACATGATAAATACACCCTCTTCATAAGAAAATAAATAAACATATGACTTCTAGCTACTTATTGCAACACAATACACATATATATATATATGTATACTATATGATTTCAATTTAATTAAAGTCTATTATGCACATGTAAATTACATGCTCTAGCTTGAGCCATTGTTAAGTCATCCTTTAACAAACAAAGAATTAGAGGGATAGAAAGAAGAAAATATTGTCTCTAATATATCTTCACATATAATATTTTTTTTTTCACACAATTTTAGTTATAAAACTTATACAAAATATTGTAAAATTATATTCACTTTACGGTTTTGAATTCTTCTAATATTAAACGCAATCTAAATATGACGAATTTTTTTAAAAAAAATTATTGCTTTTTTTTTTTTTTTTATGGTTATAACATTCTGTTAAATTTTTCTAACGTTTAAATTCATCTTTTATATACAATTTTTAGTCTTTCGTCAAGATCACGATGAATAGAAATATTTACTTTCTAATTTTTTTTCTTATTTTTTAAATTTTGTTTTCTAAAACTCATTTAAATAATAAATAAATAATGTATTTGCACATAAAAATTAGAAAAGAGCTGTTAAATACTAATAAAATTTCGGATTTGGGTATGTTAAGCTTAAATATTTATGCCCTAAAAAATTCTAGTGTTATTATGCAAATGTGACATTGTGTGATACATTAAAATCCTAGAGTATGTTTTGGACAATGCTTGCGACATAATGCACAACACATTAACTATATCTTTATATGTGTTTTTATCGCAAGATATTGTGCGAGATATTAACTCTAGGGATACACTTCGGTATATTTTTAAATGTATTTTTATTTTGATATATTACGAGATATAATATATTTTTGAATATATTTTTGTTACGATATACTATATAATTCATAACATGATAAAACATCTATATATATATTTATTTTAAATTTCGCAACACTTTAAAATATTATTTTTCAAATAAACTTTAAGCTTAAAAAGTGAAAATTTTCAAACCAACATTTTTTAGATAATAATATTTATAAATTAGTTTTAATTAATTAATTAATTATAATTATTATTCTTCTTCTTAACTGAAGAAGGATGCATCGAGGATCTTTGCACCACCTCCTCCATTGCCTTTTTGTTTCCCCTTTCTCCTTCATTGGTCTTCCCTAAACATCAACACTGGTCCGTCTGGGCTGACGATAGGGAGGCACGCCCAAGGAGACGATAAGGGAAAGCGGCCTCCATGAAGCATATTAGAGATTCTTATGGGGGAAAGCAAGTTGCTAATATCAACAAGGTTGCTAGGCAAAGAGCCATTGATTCAAGCTCTTCAAGAACCCTGAATTTATCAGAATCCAAATTCGAATTCGAAATTTGTTTGCAGTTTCTCTCAGACATCACATCGAGCAGATTTCGTGCAATCTTCTTCACCTAGAAATCAAGCCCTACATTGCACTCAACATTTCCTTACCCAGGAAGT
>NW_019014619.1:853390-883586 GCF_000150535.2 Carica papaya | reverse complement strand
CTTTAATTCTCTTGTACTAGCAAATCTAATTACAGATATCTTTAAAAAGATTGCAGCTGTGTAATTGCTTTTTTATGTTCCAGATCTCTTGATTCTCATTCAGAATGAATTTATTATAAATTTGTTGACATTTTTTTTATTTCTTGTCGATTGAAGCTGGCTTTTGACCGCAGTATGGAGACCTTAACTTGGGGAAAGAAAGCTGGGGATAATTTGATTTTAACCGGTACAGCTGATCTCCTGGTTGTACCATATTCCTATGCCTGCTTATATTTTTCCTTTATTTATGTCTTAACTATTGCTTATATTCTTAAGCTGCTTCTTGGATGTGAGTCAGAAGAATTACTGTTTTGAATTGAAAGCAACAAAAAGAAGCAAGGCTGTCCTATTGTGAATATTTCCTTTCCATGTGCTGCATATCCTCAGATAGCAAGAAAGAAAAAGAAGAGAAAACAATTTCCTTCCTCTATACATTATTCAAAGAAATAGTTGTTGGGTGGAGTTTTCTCAGTGGCATATATACTCATATGCAAATGTCACTTGTCTCCGGAATTCTACTGTGTTAGGTGTCTGTTTAATGTTCCATCTACTTTCATTTATTTATATAGAACAAAAATAAAACTCAAGGGTTCAAATAAGAAAACAAATGAATAAGCATCACTGAGTTAACTTAATGGATGTAATTGGCCAAGAAGGCTAAAGATTGTTCACTTATTTCTCTAAAATATTACAATATCAGATTAGTTCCCTCTTTGTGCTTGTTTATTTCATAATGCATATAGTAGTACAAGCATTTGCACTGAAACAATTGAGAGTGTGAATCATTTGGATGCAGCTGCAGCTGAGATGAATTTCTCCCGGAAGATGCGGAACCTGGTGACTAATTTATCATGAGGTGGGAAGTTTTCTTTAATAATTGGAACACCTGAAAAGTCTTGCAACCAACCTGATAACCGAGGAAATCTCTGCTCATCAACAATTTTGATTCCGTTTACCTCTTCCATAGCACCGAGCATGTTAGTAAGCCAACCCAATGCAAGATCCACAAACCCAATCTTGTCTCCACCGAAAAATTTCTTTCCTTGCAGCTCTTCTTCTAAGAACTTCAAGTTTTCAGTGGCTGCAGCCAGAGCTTCCTCTTGCTCTGGACCTTGGCTTGTAAATGAAGACCACATTCTTGCCAGCACCTGATGGAATCAATGTACAGGTAAATACATACGAGGTATATACACATATATTTGATCGAAGTAAAGCCTTGTTCGTGTACCTTATCATCCCCAAATGTTGCCCAGAAGCGTGCCTTGGCTCTGTCATGAGGATCTTGTGGCAGCAAAGGATACTGCTTCCATGTCTCGTCAATGTACTCGATGATGACAAGTGATTCACACAGTGGTTTGCCGTTGTGAATGAGGACAGGGATCTTCTTGTAAACAGGATTTGATTGAAGAAGAAGAGGACTTTTGTTGGAGAGATCTTCTTCTATTGTTTCATACTCTATGCCTTTGAGTTTCAATGCCCACACCACTCTTAAACTAAATGGGCTTGACCATTTCTGCAACAGCTTCACTTCTTCCCCCATACTTCACTGCCTTGCATATGTATATCTCCTTCCCAGAATTGCTATACATATATATATATATATGTGTATATGTGCGTGTATATATATATATATATATATAAATAATGAAAGCTGCGAAATCTACATGGGGAAGATTGAGAGTGCCAGGTGGAGCTCATATGGGCGGCATCTTGGATCTATCATTGTCTACCAGTCAAAAGTCTCATGCCAAAATAAGAGATAAGGAGAATTGTAACGTCAGTGCTCAAGTAATGTGTGTGTAATATATGATATGAATATAATTTTCTGTTTGACTTTTAAGGTTAATCAATGATTTACTAATTAATCATTTTAATGGGGACACAAATTGATTTAGATAAACATAAAATCTTACCTTTAATGACATGGGAGTAAGAGGTCAATTTACAATTCCACAAAAATTTTACACTGGAGTTTTGAATTGAATTATAATTATGTAGAATAAGAATCAAAATGTAAATATCTATATATATATATATGATAAAAATTTAAATAAAATAATATTGAAATTTTAGGCACATTTTTTTATATAATAGATTTTAAGTTAAAATTATTGTACTAAATTAGCAATACAGATAAAGTTTATTCAATTATTTATCGTATGTGTAAATTATGAATAATTTTTATAAATCAAATAAACCAAATCTAAAACTTAGAAGAAGAATATAGTACATTATGATTTATTAATATGAGAGTTTTTATGAGTCGAGCAAACATTTGAAGTTTATGTTTAAGAGTGGATTAACTAAGAAGAAAGGCTTGGGTCGGACTTGGAAGCCAACGAAGAAAGGAGATCGAATTCATTAGTCCAAGGGTCTCGGTTACAAAGTTTAGTAGAGTGATGAGAGATACGAGAACTGATCTCGATGAAACGAAATAAAAAGCTCGTTATTCATCGAGGCCCAAAAGCCGAATGCAAGATGAGGATACCAATTCATTTGATGATTCGCTTACTATTTAATTTAAATAATGCAACGACAACAATAATTATATTTAAACAACGGAGTAAATATCCGAATTAACCTTTTATACTACTCAAAACAAAAGAGTGCAAAAAAAAATACTAATTAACCCCACATGCATGCCTAATTAATAACTCAGAAAACTTAAATACTAACAGCCCAAATCAAAAAATACATCCGTTTATATGTATATATATCTGCGCAAATATTGGGAATCATGTTTTATTTTCTGCTGCTGGCTTCTGAACTGCAAATAGTGGGTAATGTTGGTGGAATACTGTTTAAAGTAGTTATCATAGAAATGAACTGGAGTTCTTCCATGCAAGGAGTTGGCTGGAATGGTGGTGGCGAGCTGGGTATATGAATGATGGGTGGCGATCTTCGTGGAGGTGGAGGTGGTGACGGCAGAATCTTCTCATAATCTGCGGAGTCGTCGCGGTGACGATCACTCCGAATTTCAGCTGGCTTGATCGGAGATGGCTGCGAGTTTCTTGTTTCATCGATAATCTCGCCTAGATTTCCTGCTAATTCACGTTATAAATGAATAAATATTTATCAGGATTAAGTTTATCTACGTGTAGATTATTTACGTATACTATGTGTATAGTCTATATATGAAGATCAAGTATAAATACATATATATGTATACATATATTTACGTATATCTAATGTATATAGTTTCTTGTTTCATCAATAATCTTGTAATTCAGTATTTAACATGAAGTAAGATTTACAACGAGGAGTACGAAGAACTTCGAAAGTACTGTATAAAATATCAAGATTAAGTTTGCGTACGTACTTACGTGTGTGTGTATATATATATATATATATATATTTTTTTTTTTTTTTCATGTGTGTATGTATGTAGTCTATGTATTACCATCACAATCTCTAATTACCTGCTAAAATTCTTCCTTGAGCAGAAATGATTAAAAGCGCAAAGAATAGAAACCATCTAACCACGAGAGCAGCCATTGCTGAAGTTATACTTGTATGTAGCCTCTTATCATTTACGTTGCACGAATCAATATACTTACCTATATATATACATATACACATATACATATATAACTTATTCTTCCCCCGCGTCTCCTCCCCCACCACCCCTCAATTAAAATAGAAAGGAAAGTTCAAACGTAGGTGCGCAGAAATATATTATCAACATATTAATCTAAAGAATATGCACATGATATAAATATAAATATAAATTTGTGATGACAAGGTATGAAACTCTTTCTCATCCAAATTTTCAAAATGGTTTGAATATAAAAAAATATATAAATAAACATAGTAAGTTTATATTATTTAAATTATATATATATATATTTAATAAAACAGAATATAATGAATTTGATGAAATATTATTATTTGATTTAGTAAAGTATAACAATTATTATTATAAGTATATTTTAGTTTATATACTTTAATTTTATTGAATATAATGTAAATAAAAACAAAAAAGTTTGATTTTAAGTCAATTCTATGTTTAACAAGTCAAACCTTCTTACTTTGACTTCAGTTTTAAAAGACTAGAATGGGAAATGATTCACTTTATTTTTTGACTAATTATTAAATATATTTTTAATTTTAATATTATATTTTTTATATGCTTAAATTATGAAATTAGATAAATAATTTTTATATTTTATTTATCTTCTATTTGATAATTTTGATGTTGTTTTTTTTTTTTTTTTCCAATTTGTAGTGAATACATGTTATATTTATTATTTTTTAATTTTAAAATATTTAAATAATTAATTAAAATATAAATAAAAAATTTTAAATATTAATTAATGTAAAATATAATTTAAAATAATATTTAAATATAATACTCAATAATAAATATTATGAATATTTACAATATTAAATATTTAATTAATTTAATCTAAATATAATTTAAAAATAAAACTCAAAATTTATTAAGTTTATAGGCCTAGGTTGGGTCAGGTTACCGGGTAAACCCGCCGCGCTGCTGATCTACAGCAGTAGCTCCTTCTTTCTCTCTGGAAAGTGCAGAGCAGGACTGACACGCCATTTTTGGGTGAGGTAATTCTCAATCTCCCTGATTTTTTCTTTCAGAATCTTGCTTAAGCCCAATAGTGACTATCGAAGGGAACTGCTATGTGGTACGGTTTAGAACTGAAACTCCGTTGAATTTGTATGATGTTGTCGCATTGTTTGAATCTTGTGGTAGGGATGAGTTAAATTGAATGCTCAGATATGAAATTTTGCTTATTTATGTGTCATTAATTGCCTACTTTTGCATAATATTTTGACAAGGATTATAGAAAGTCTGAATACTGACGTGAGGTAATGTGAATCTGCCTTCAGAGAGGGAGTCTCTGTTTGCATGTGTTTTATTTTTTTTCCTAGTTAAACGAATTAATTCGTTTAAGCTGCTAATCAGGTTTGTTTGTGGATCTTCTAGTTCATATTGGACTTATTAGGCTATGTCTGGAATAAATGAACAATTTCTGTTCATTTAAAATTTTATACTTAATTTTAGGTCAAGAAAAAAATTCTCATTCAAAATTGTAAAAATTGGCAGCCTATAGAATTTCAAGTGAAATTCAAACAGTCTATCTCAGGTCTTCTTTTTGAAGGTAAAGCTGGTATTTATTTCAAAAAAATAACAATGTAAAGCAGACTGCACCTTTATATCCTACTGCAGTCAAAAAACAAAACTTTACACTTGGATAAACCTGGAGATTCTGCACAGGCTTAGCTCAAAATGCAGACTGCAAATTCCTGGTTTAACGTCACCTTACACAGCAGGCTGCAGCGAGAACAGATTTTTGCTCCAAACTAGCAAAGAAAACACAGATTGCAGAATGCAAAATTCTGGTTTCACTGCCAGCATCCGTAACAGGCTTCATAAAACATATTTTTGTTCCAAGCCAAACAAAAGAATGGATTTCAAATGACCGCTTAGAATTCGTTCTTTTTAATTTCACTCAGAATTTTTTATTATGCTTTTATCATTTTGGCACAGAATTTTTTTCTTTTCATATTTTTGTTCCTTTAGATGAATCCCAAAGATAAATTTTATTTGTTCTAAACATCGCCTTAGAATACAATTTTACTTGGATCGAACTTTTACTTGCTTTAAGCATTAGTTTCAGACTTAACTAACAAAAAAAGCCAAATCTTGTACTTTAAGTAGTATATGGGCTTGAACAAATTGGCTTGAATTTTCAACTCCACCTTCAGAAAATCATCTTATTCCGGTTCTTGTTAGTTGTTTTGGCTGCTGTTGTCTTGAGTTTCTTATAATGTTTTGTTGGTTGTTTGGCATTTTTGCTACAATTATGTTATATGCATTTTTTTGCTAACTGGTACTCCTATTTCAGATATACGACACTAGCTCACATTCTTTGTAATTTGCACGGGTGATCTAATACTTTGTCATTGTATAGTGTCATTTTACTCCAAAATTCAACAGAACAAGTTTGAAGTTTTGCAAATGAATCAGGAAGTTGGAGATCACCAGGTAGAGAACTAGAAATCCCAAGGCTACAAATACCTGGAGGGTTTAAGTTGACAAACGATGAATTTTGGCCGCTTTCAAGGAAGCCATACTTGCATTTTATTATTTGGAGGACACACGTCAGACCATATTATCTGCTGGTATTTAAATAGTCATTTTCAGAGTTGAAATCACATTTAGATCTTTGAAACTGGGGAAAATGGAAAAGAGGAAAAAGAATTAACTGAAAAGGTGAAATTTACTTAAAATCACTGATTTCCTGTGTCTTCCTCTTTTAGTACTCTGATCTGCTGATCCTAAGTTTCTTATTTGGTGCATCAGAGAACTTTACTAGATTAGTCTGTCTTTCTAATAGTTTAATTTCAGCGGTTACTAGCTGCAAGTTACAATAACAATCTGTTCAATGGGCTCATTACATTTTCAGTGGTGCTGCACTTGTAACCTTTCTAGTATAGGTTTTGGTGTATTGTGGTTCTTGTTGCTTCTTCATAGGTTTTGGTGTGTTGTGGTTCTTGTTGCTTCTTTACAACACTGTGCCTGAGTAGGGAGTGCTAGACATAGTAGAAAACAACATCAATAGTTTGGTGTAGTGCTTATTCCAGTATCATGCTTAAAATCTTCATTTGCCAATGTCAGGTTCCTCCAGCCCAAACTGCAGCATTTTCTCCCAACTGAAGCAATCCTACTATTCTCACATACAAGAGTAAGAGTTGGGAAATTGTTTACCATGGAGAACATAAACAACCTAAAATTTTTGACAGAAACTGGAAACATTTTGTGGTTGACAATGGGTTTAAGGTTGGAGATGCTTGTGTATTTGAGCTTATGGAAAACACAAGAAGATTCTCAAATTCAAAGTTCACATTCTCAGAGTTGACATTCTGTTATCCATACTTGTGGCCGTGTATGGGACTTGAAGCAGGACAAATTTGCTCATGACTTAACGGTGAGAATTGGGTATGGATGTGACATTACAGCAGGCAATATTCTTATTGATATGTATGGAAAGTGTGATGACCTATTAGCAGCACATGCAGTATTTGTGGGAATGGAACAGAAGGATTCCGTGTCTAGGAATTCATTGATCAGGGGCTATAGTAAAAGTCGTAAATTTGAAGAAGGGTTAAAACTTTGTATTAGCAACCTAGAAGATAATGAGGTTGACACAAATGTTCCCTGTTCACTTTATTTCTCTTTTACTAGCAAATCTAATAATAGATATCTTATTTTAAAAAAAAAAGATATCTTAAAAAAGCTTGCAGCTGTGTAATTTTTTTAATGTTCCAAATCCCTTGATTCTCATTCAGAATGAATTTATTATAAATTTGTTGACATTTTTTTATTTCTTGTTGATTGAAGCTGGCTTTTGACAGCAGTTTGGAGACCTTAACTTGGGGAAAGAAAGCTGGAGATAAATTTGATTTTAACTGGTACATCTGATCTCCTAGTTAAATACCATATTCCTATGCCTGCTTATATTTTTTCTTTATTTATGTCGTAACTATTGCTTATAATTTTCCTATTATGTTTGTGTATGTGTTACTGGCCCTAAGCTGCTTCTTGGATGTGAATCAGAAGAACTATTGTTTTGAATTGAAACCAACAAAGAGAAGCAAGGCTGTTCTATTGTGAATAATTCCTTTTCATGCACAGCTTATCGCCGAAAGCAAGAAAGACAAAAAAAAAAAAAAAGAGAAAACAATTTCCTTTCTGTGTACATTATTTAAAAAGTAGTTGTTGTGTGGATTTTTCTCAGTGGCATGTATAATCCCATGCAAATCTAACTTGTCTCCACAATTTTACTGTATTAGGTGTCTGTTTAATGTTCTATTTACTTTCATTTATTAATAAAACAAAAATGAAACTCAGGGTTCAAATAAGAAAACAAATGAATAAGCATCACTGAGTTAACTTAGTGGATGTAATTGGCCAAGAAGACTAAAGATTGTTATTTTATTTCTCTAAAATATTACAAATATCAGATTAGTTTAGAACACAGATCCTTCTGTTTCACTCTTTATGCTTGCTTATTTTCAGAATGGATATGGTAATACAAGCATTTGCATTGAAACAGTTAAGAGTGTGAGTCATTTGGATGCAGCTGCAGCCGAGATGAATTTCTCCTTGTGGATGCAGAACTTGGTGACTAATTTATCATGAGGTGGTTAGGTTTCTTTAATAACTGGAGCACCTGAAAAGTCTTGCAACCAACCTGATAACCGAGGAAATCTCTGCTCATCGACAATTTTGATGCTGGTTACCCCTTCAATAACTCCAAGCAAGTGAGCAAGCCAACCCGATGCAAGATCCACGAACCCGATCTTGTCTCCACCAAAAAATTTCTTTCCTTGCAGCTCTTCTTCTAAGAATTTCAAATTTTCAGCAGCTGCAGCCAGAGCTTCCTCTTGCTCTTGTCCTTGGCTTGTAAATGAAGACCGTATTGTTGCCAGCACCTGATGGAATCAACGAACAGGTAAATACATACAAGGTTCATACATATATACATATATATATTAGTTCCACCAGCTTTAACAGAACTGATCAAACTAAAGCATTGTTTGTATACTTTATTGTCTCCGAATTTTGCCCAGAAGCGTGCCTTGGCGCTGTCATGAGGATCTTGAGGCAGCAAAGGATACTGTTTCCATATTTCGTCTATGTACTCAATAATGACAAGTGACTCAAACAGTGGGTTTGCCATTGCGAATGAGGACAGGGATCTTCTTGTAAACAGGATTGAGTTGGAGAAGAAGAGGACTTTTGTTGGAGAGATCTTCTTCTATTGTTTCATACTCTATGCTTTTGAGTTTCAATGCCCACACCACTCTTAAACTAAATGGGCTTGACCATGCCTGCAACAGCTTCACTTCTTCCCCCATACTTCACTGCCTTGCATATGTATCTCCTTCCCAGAATTGCTACATGTGTGTGTGTATAAATAGTAGAAGCCAAATCTCAAGGGAAAGATTCGAGAGTGCCTGGGAGAGTTCAATTGACTTTGATGCATCACTCGCATGAATGGCTTCTTGGATCTATCATTGTCTGCCAGTCAAAAGTCCCATGCCAAAAGTAAGAGGTAATTATAATTGTAACGTCAGTGCTTAAGTAATGTTTATGTAATGTATGATATGAATATTATTTTATGTTTGACTTTAAGGTTACAATGAGATTAGTACAAAATAAACTAATTAGTACAAATACATCATCAGTGCAGTAGTTTAGATACTAACATTTTACTTGAAGATAATCAGTTTGAATTTTACTAAAAATATAGAATTTATCATTTTATGAATTTATTATGAATTGATTGTGTTAATTCATGTGTTCAGAATTTATTTTATCAGTGTGTTGATAAAATAAAGTGATCAAATTTGACTTTATTCTAGTGAATGATTACAATTCTGGCAAAACATACATTATATAATGACTAAGTTTTCTTTTTATTAGTGGATTTAAACTTTACGTAGTAAAAAAAAAAAAAAGAAAAATTATATATATATTTTTTGGAATGGATAGAACAAACTCTTGTTACAGTGATTATATATATATATATATATATATGCATTTTCATGCATCACTTCATTCTCATCCTTCTTTTCAATTCTTGTTCTTGCAAAATTTTGCAGCAATTAGAGGCTATTATTTAATTGACAAGGACATGCATGTATATTTTTAAAAGGCATGCTGTAAGATCATCATTTTAGAGGCTTATTGGATGTGAGTCAGAAGAATTGTTGTTTTGAACTGAAACTAACAAAGAGAAGCAAAGGCTGTCCTATTGTGGATATTTCCTTTTCATGTGCTGCTTATCTCTGAAAGAAAGAAAGAAAAGAAAGAAAAAACAATTTCCTTTCTATGTACATTATTCAAAAATATAGTTGTTGTATGGAGATTTCTCAGTACACAAATCTCACTCGTCTCCACAATTTTACTGTATTAGGTGTCTGTTTAATGTTCCATCTACTTTCATTTATTTATATAAAACAAAAATGAAACTCGGGGTTCAAATAAAAAAATAAATGAATGTGCATCACTAACTTAACTTAATGGATGTAATCGGTCGAGAAGGCTGAAGATTGTTCTTTTATTTCTCTAAAAAAGTACAATATCAGATTAGTTTTGAAAACATATCCTTCTGTTCACTCTTTGTGCTTGCTTATTTTCAGATTGCATATAGTAATACAAGCATTTGCATTGAAACAGTTGAGAGTGTGAATCATTTGGATGCAGCTGCAGTCGAGATGAATTTCTCCTGGAGGATGCGGAACTTGGTGACTAATTTATCATGAGGTGGGAAGCTTTCTTTAATAACTGGAGCACTTGAGAAGTCTTGCAACCAACCTGATAACCGAGGAAATCTCTGCTCATCGACAATGTTGATGCCGGTTACCTCTTTCACAACACCAAGGAAGTTAGCAAGCCAACCCAATGCAAGATCAACGAACCCAATCTTGTCTCCACCAAAAAATTTCTTTCCTAGCAGCTCTTCTTCTAAGAAGTTCAAGTTTTCAGCGGCTGCAGCCAGAGCTTCCTCTTGCTCTTGTCCTTGGGTTTTAAATGAAGACTGTATTGTCGGCAGCACCTGATGGAATCAACGGACAGGTAAATACATACAAGGTATATACATATATATTTGATCGAAGTAAAGGATTGTTTGTGTACCTTATCATCTCCAAATTTTGCCCAGAAGCGTGCCTTGGCTCTGTCATGAGGATCTTGTGGCAGCAAAGGATACTGCTTCCATGTCTCGTCAATATACTCAAGGATGACATGTGACTCACACAGTGATTTGCCGTTGTGAATGAGGACAGGGATCTTCTTGTAAACAGGATTTGATTGAAGAAGAAGAGGACTTTTGCTGGAGAGATCTTCTTCTATTGTTTCAAACTCTATGCGTTTGAGTTTCAATGCCCACAACACTCTTAAACTAAATGGGCTTGACCATGTCCTCAAGAGCTTCACTTCTTCCCCCATACTTCACTGCCTTGCATATGTATATCTCCTTCCCAGAATTGCTATATATATATATGTGTGTGTGTGTGTGTGTGTATAAATAATAGAAGCCAAATCTCGAGGTTTCGATTCCAGAGTGCCAGGGGGAGCTCAATTGACTTTGATGCATCACTCACATGGGGGGGCAGCTTCTTGGATCTATCATTGTCTACCAGTCAAAACTCTCATTCCAAAATGAGAGATAATTAGAATTGTAACGTCAGTGCGTAGGTAATGTTTGCGTAATGTATGATACGAATATAATTGTATGTAAGACTTTAAGGTTACAATGAGATTATTACAAAATAAACTAATTAGTGAGAATAAATCCCTTGTGCAGAAGTAAATAAGTATGAAATCTATGTTTGATGATACGAGAGTAAGAGGTCAACTTACAATTCCATCAAAAGATTTATACTAAATATATATATATAGTGGTAAAAAGGTTAAATAAAATAATACTATAATTTTAAATTAATTATTACTGTAAATTAAAGATATGAACAGAATTTATTTAGTTATTTATTAAGCGTGATATTGCATTTCTATATGTTGTAAGAAGGATAGTTATATTGATTTGGTATACTGTAAAAATATTTTTGTTACAATATTGACGATCTCACAAAGATTAAATTTTAGTGAATTTTCATTTATTGATCTCATCTTTTACACAATCAATATAAAGTTCAGAATACATGAAAACACACGGTGAATATTTTTTTGCCGATATTATTATCAGTATTTAATATTGGTTCATTTATTATATTATTATAACTTTTTTATTCATTGAGGGTTAGTTATTTGTTAACACGGATTTAACTTACGATGTATTTAAAAATTCTCATTCAAAAGAATATTTTATAGAGAGAGCCGACAAAAAATTTTATTAATAACCAGTCGTTTTGATTCTTTAGAACAAGTTAATAAATTTAATAGATTTTTTTAAAATCTAAAAAAAAAAAAAAATATCGTAGATTTAAATAATCTGATAAATATTTCACTTGATCTTTTGTATACTAAAAAAAAAAGTACAAAACAAAAACACTAATTAGCATGCTTAATTAATAACTCACAAAACTTAAATAATAACGGTCCATATCAAAAATACATCCATATATATATATATATCTCTTTTCATAAATACTGGGAATCATGCTTTATTTTCTGCTACTGGCTTCTGAGCTGCAAATAGTAAGTGATGCCGGTAGAATATTGTTCAAAGAAGTAATTATAGAGATGAGGTAGGGTTCTTCCCTGCAAGGAGTTGGTTGTAATGGTGGTGGTGAGTTGGATATCTGAATGATGGGTGGTGATCTATACGGAGGCGGAGGTGGTGACGGCAGACGCCTCTCATAATCCATTAAGTCGTCGTAGTGACGAGCACTCCGAGTTTCGATTGGCATGATCGGAAATGGTAACGAGTTTCTTGTTTCATCAGTAATATCATACAGATTTCCTGCTAATTCACGTTATAAATGAACATATATTTATCAACAACAATGATTTTGAAAGAAATTCTATTAAGTTGAGTTTTACAACATTGTTTTGATACTGTTCATGTGCTAACTGAGCACTCCTCAAAAATGCTGTATAACATATCAAGACTAAGTATACATACATACATATTTATTTATAGTATAAGTGGCTTCTTTATAGAGAAAATTGAACTATTTCCGACTTTTTTAGAAGAAAAAAAGTAAAAAACAAGTTATACATATATGCATATATATATATATATATATATATAGTCTGTATAATTACTATCAAATCTCTAGTTACCTGCTAAAATTCTTCCTTGAGCAGAAATAGCTAAAACCCCAAAGAGCAGACACCATCGAAGGACGTGGGCAGCCATTTTTGAAGTTATACTTGTATGTGACTACTTATCAATTATGTTGCACAAATCAATATAATTACCTATATCTATATATATATATATATATATATATGTATATCTTATGCCTCCACCCACCCCAATAGAAACTTCGAATATATTTTTATATACAAAAATGCTGTTGGGTCAATTATTTCTTTAACTAATTACAAAAAAATTATATTATTTACGTACTTATAATAATATCAATTTAAAAAGTACACATAACACAAAATTTTGAAAAGACATATAGAATATTTATAGCCCACTATTTAAATTCACATCTTCATTAAAAAAAAAAAAAAAAAGATTAGAATACACATCATATATAATTGATGTGGTCAATAATATTAGCCACTATGTTCAATAGGTCATGTAATATGAAACTAACAAAATAAATATATTAGTTATATAATAATAATAATAATTATATAGCAACAATTTAAAGTCTATAGTTTATAATTACAAAGATTTATATATTTTTTTTAATCTTAACTAGAAAAATTAAATAACATAAGACAGAATCTGTGACTAAATTCTTGTTCACTTTTAATAGAGAATATATTATTAATTAATGAAGTAAGACTTGCTGATATAACTATTTTTTATTTATTTATTTATTCTCATGCAATGCAATAGAATTTAACAACCAAGTTGACATTTGTCAAACAACGATATATATGTATATGTATATGTATATAATGTAGTACACCAAGTTGATATATTTTCAAAGATTTTTAAGTATGCATACGTACCCATTATATTATTCTTGGGCGAAGAAGAAAAATCAATAAGCAATTTGCAATTAAAATTTTCTAATATTATTCTTGGCCGATGCTTTCAATTTATTATTAAAATCAGAAATTAAAAATATAATTTTAGTTGAAATTTTCAAAGAAAAAAGAACGTTAATTAACATTAATAATTCTTTAAAAAAATGCCGTGCCACACAGTACAAAATAGTATTCTATTTTATATTTATTTATTGGATTAATTAACATTAATTTTACTTAATTAATTTAAGGACAAATCACAAACTACCCAAAATTTGTCTTAGTCCATATAACCCACCCAAATCCCCATTTTAAACAAAACAAAATTTTTATTGAGTGTTATGTTATTTGAATTAAATATTTTTAATATCCGTTAAATTTTGACAAGTTAATTCACTATCAGGGCAGTATATAATTTATCAATCTACCCGACATAAAATAAAATAAATAATTAAATTATTCTTATTTGTTTGCCAAATAAACTCTAAATATTTTGTAGTTAAATTGCCAAATAAACTAAATATTTTTTTTTTTTTTAGTATTCTGTATATATATATATACACACACACGTATATATACATATATATATATATATATATCTTCAACATTTTTCTTTCTCCCCCAGGTTTTTTTTTTCTTCATGCATACACTGCACGCACACATCCTTTTATTTTATTTTTATGGTTTCACTAATTATGCTAATTTAGTGTTTGACATAGAAGAAAAAAAATAAAAGTTACTAATTCTTAATTCAAAAAATATTAAGAAGTATGTGCATGTGCAAAAACAAATGGTATTAGTGAGTTGGTGGTAGACAGTATTCTGCCGGGGTGCAGGTTCCGGGTTCGAGTCCTGACCTTAATTTCAAAAGTTTAGGTTGGGATATGTGACTAATTTCATTTTATTTTTGACTAATTAATTATATAAAGTGTTAATTTTAATGTTATGTTTTTATATGCTTAAATTATGAAATTAGATATGCAAGCCTAGATAAATAATATATTAAGACTAATCTAGACTGTTTAACATATCAAGACTAATCCTTCCAACAATATAACATTGAGATGGAAGTTGAGCATCAAAAGACGTTTAATCCTTCCAATGTGGCAATTGTGTTGCGCATGGGATCAAACCCAAGGAAAACAAGCTTAATTGTGCCAAGCAATTTAAGAAAGATCGGTGCCCCTTTCAAGCCAATGGACCTAAAGGTGGTGTGACTAAACAGT
Organism: Carica papaya; assembly: GCF_000150535.2. The sequence continues at coordinate 868,676 of NW_019014619.1, read as the reverse complement.
ATTAGGCTAAGGGTCATAGAGAAAAAAATCTAGCGTTATGAAGTGCTATAACTGCGGCAACAAGGTTCATTTCGTTTGTGATTGTTTCGAGCTGAAGAAGGTACATTTCTTTATTTTACCTCTTGATTTATTTGTTTGTTCTCACGCATTAGTTGCTAATTCTTTTCCGAATTGGATTGTATACACGGGAACAAGCAAACATGTAGTTCAAGATTGAGCTAGATTTGTGAACTACTATCATGTCCTAATGGGTTCGCAAACTGTTGTATTAGGCAATGACAATGAAGATGATGTCCTTGGAATCGGAACATAAAGGCTTAAGCTACATGAATGAAATACTTTACTCCTTCATGATACTCTCTATGTACCTGAGGTGCAATGTTGTTTACTTTCAGTTGTTTCCTTATTGAGAATGGGTTTCTTCTTTAACTTTAAACTTGGTACTTTAAACATTTTATATCATAGCAATGTATTTGGTCATGGGCCTTTAAGAAATAATTTTTTTGTTCTTGACTTAGAAGATAATATATAATAATTCTATGCTTGCTTATGTTTCTCACTTGATTGTGATTCTGAATCTGTTAAGTGACATGCTAGACTTAGCCATATTAATCAAGATCGAATGAGTAAACTGGCTAAAGAAGGTCTTTTAGACTGGCTTACTAAAGTTAAATTGTCTAAATGTGAGTCATGCTTAGTCGGTAAAACGAGTAAGAAGCCTTTTGGTAAGGCTTCAAGGTTGTCACGTCTCTTAAAATTAATCCATTCTGATAGTTACGAACATTTAAATATCAAACGTCATGGTGCCATATACTTTTTCACTTTTATAGATGACTATTTACGATATACATATGTGTATCTAATTTTTCACCATTATGAAGCGTTAGGTGTGTTCAAACATTTTGTAGCAGAAGTAGAAAATCAAATGGATTGAAGAATAAAGACTCTTCAAACCGATCGTGGTTGTGAATACTTTTCTGATATGTTCAGAGAATATTGTGAGAAAAAGGGTATACGTAGGCAACTTACAATTTCTCATACTTCACAACAAAATAGTGTTGCAGAGCGAAGGAATCGTATATTACTAGATATGATTAGATCGATGATGGCACATGCCAACATCTCTAATAATTTTTGGGGAGATGCGTTGCATACAACAACCTCCATCCTTAACCGTGTACTAAGTAAAAGTGTACCCATCACTTCATATGAGTTATGGAATAGTAAAAAATCCATTTTGGATTATTTACATCCTTGGGGGTCGGCAAGCTATGTGCATAACCCAACCCACAAGCACGAAAAATTAGGTCTAAGAATAATTAAAATTGTGTTAATCAAATATCCCGAACATTCAAAAGAATATAAAATGTTTGGAGAACACCCAAATGGTGACATGACTAAAATAAAGTCCCGCAATGTTGATTTCCTTGAGGATGAGTTCCCAAACATTGGTAAAATAAAATAGAATCTCAAACTATATAAGTTATAGGAGGGCATACAATTTCTATTGGTGAGAGGGAGGTATTGAGAACCTACCAAGTCACCAAGAATAGTGATATTCCACCAAATAAAAGAGATAGTGGGAATGATCCTACTTTTTTAAATGGTGAAAACTTGCCTACAAATGATAATCCACCGAAAAATGGGGTAAGTCCTCAAGATCCAAGCTCAGAACATGAGCTTAGTTTTCAAGTTCCAAATCTCATGCCAAGGGATAGTGAGAGAGATTTATCATTTAGTCAGGCAAGTAATGAAGGTCCTAGAATTCGAAGGAGTGAATGTGAAAAAAATTTTCGATTATATTTTTAAATCGAATGAGGAATTTTTTTATGCACTCCTTTAGAAATTAAAGAACCCACATCTTTTAAGGAGGCTATGAAATCACTAAACAGTAAAGAGTGGATTGATGCTATGAAGGATGAGATAGACTTAATGATGAGAAATAAGCTTTGAAAATTAGTTGATCTCCTGCCTCGACGTAAATCAATTAAAAACAAGTGGGTTTTCAAGATAAAACGTGGAGTGGATGGATCAATTGAAAAGTTTAAGGTCTAACTAATGGTCAAATGTTTTACCTAAATTGAGGGTATAAACTATGAAGAGACTTTTTCTCCTGTGATGAGATTTGCCTTTATTCGCCTCCTTCCAGCCTTGATTGCTCATTTGGACTTGGAGTTATTTCAAATGCATGTTAAAATTATTTTCTTCAATGGTACATTTGAGGAAGAAATATATATGGATCAACCTATTAGTTTGTCTCAAAAGATCAAGAAAATAAAGTTTTTCATCTTAAAAGATCCATATATGGTCTCAAATAGTCTTTTAGACAATGATATTTCAAATTTCATGAAGCCATTACTTCGTTTGACTTGTCCGTAGTAGATGAAGACCATTCTTTCGTAAAGAAAATAACGGGAGGGATTATGTTTCTATCCTTATACGCTGATGACATACTATTAGCTGAAAACAACATGAAGATAATCAATGCCACTAAACATTGGTTGTGATCTATTTTTAAGATGAAGGACATGAGTGAAGCCAAGTTTAACTTGACGTGAAAATAATGAGATATCGTCCCAAGAAACTTCCAGAATTATGCCAATAAGCATATATTAAGAAAGTCTTTGAACGATTTCAGATGCATTACTCCAAACCCATTGACACTCCTGTTGAGAAAGGTCTAACCTTAAGTATTTATCAGTGTCGAAAGATAGATGAAGAGAAAAATAAAATGAGCAACTTTTCTTATGCTAGTGCAATAGGCAGTTTGATGTATGTCATGTTATGTACATGGTCAAACATTTGTTTTACGGTTAGTTTGGTAAGTCGTTATCAAGGTAACCTTGGACCTGCTCATTGGCAAGCAGTCAAGAGAATTTTGCGCTACTTTCGTGGTACAAGTGACTTGCCCTCTGTTATCAAGAAGGAGACTTAAGGTTGAAAGGATATTCAAATGCAGATTGGGTTAACGACTGGAATGAGTTGAAGTTGACCTCAGGATATATTTTTGTCTTTGGCGAAGGTGTCATATCTTGGTGTAGTAAAAAGCAAGACTGCATTATCTACAATGGAAGTGGAGTATGTTACTTGTTATCTTACTGTACAAAAGGTAATTTAGTTAAGAAGATTTCTACAGGATCTCAACATCACCCCTAAAATTGATGAATCTATACAAATGCATTGTGACAATACTGCTGCTATCCAATATGCTCGAAATCCAAAATTTCATAGAAAAACCAAGCATATTAAGAGGTGTTATCACTTCGTTCGAGATGCCATCTAAAAAAAGGAAGTTGTTATTAAATATATATCCACTAGCAAAATGGTTGATGATCATTTGACTAAACTTATACCTAAAAATACTTTTCGGGGTCATGTGAAGAGTATAGGTTTATATAGATTTTAATTTTCAAGTGAGATTTAATACTTAATGGACATATATTTTTATGTATTGATCATTCATGAAATAAAAATTGTTATTTTCTTATGAAATATTCATGAACATAATTGCATAATTAGGCACATAATAATATCACTAGGCTTTATGATCGACCTTATCACACGGTGATCTTCCTAACACTTGAGTAGCGGTAAGATAAGATTAAATTATATTGGCGTTAAGCAGGTGCAATATGAACCATCTTTATACTTCTGTCGTATTAATGACAAAATATTAAATTTTATAGTCGTCTTAATATGTCTAAGATGAGACTCTAGAAAGTCGAGTATAAAAAATATATAAATTCATACTAAAGCCTTAGAGCTGAATATCGAGTATCAAGTCATACATTGAGTATGAAGTCATACATTGAGTATGTTGTTCAAGTGGCTCAAGTTAGATATTTGAGTAGTATCTAGACTTATGATTCACATGACATAGAAGAGTGACATGCCCAACTGAGTGGGAGCTATGTTGTGACATACATATCATATTGTATGTGTTATATGACGACCGATATAAGGAGTGACAAAATAATTTCCTATTTTGTCACTATATAAAATCTAAAATCTACGGACTCTTGTGTTTTTCTTGTATGATACCCTTCAACTTTGAGTTATCACAGGAAATCAAAATTTGATGTCGTTACTTTAATATGTTTCCAAGGGCTACGATCTATAAGGTCCAACAGAGCATGTTAGAAAAGCAGTCAAGTTGAGATGGATTGTTATGAATGTCTAAGGAAGAATCTTTCTGACATCATCACATAAGCATATGCAATTATATTTTGTACATAATTAAGTAATATAATTATAGCATAGAGAGACAATGTATGTTAATGGTGATGTTCAAATAATCTGGGGTATTATACATATAAAAGTATTATATTAGTTATATGGTGACTTAATATAACACTATTTATTATTTTTTGGTCGCACAACCCATATCCTGTATGAAGCGTTAGAGATATATTGATGTTGTAGTATATCGTAGTTAGTGTAGCTTGTGTGACCGAGTGAGAGATGTTATATAAAATTAAAAACATCCACAACACATATTGTAAAAAGACACGACTTTTCATAAATTTATAAGAGAGAAAGCCTTCTTGTAAAAAGATATGACTCTTCGTGAGTATATAAGGAAAAAAAAATATTTTTGTTCACAAAAAAGGAAAGCAGAAAATATTCAGAAAAAAATATATTATCATTCTCTCTCTTACGTTAACTTAAACCATAAACAAAGTTGGATTTTGGGGTATGAAACTTACCCGAAACTCTAGTAGCATCCAAGAGAAAACTAAAAGCATCAACAATTGTTCTCTGTGGGCAGAAAATCAAGCATCTCATCCTATTGATTATGTATTAAAGTTAATCCTAATTTTCTAACACTTTCTAATAAAAAATATGAGAACTTACAACAATTCGTAATTACCCTTATATGTTTATTAGATAAACTCTAATATTTTTAATTGAAACTTCTATATTTAATGACTATGTGAGTATATACATTAAACAATAATGTAATTTTCTAATAAGAAATATGAGAACTCACAATAATTTATAATGTTTTATAGATTAAATAAATATTGTCCTTCTCAAGAAATAGTTGGTATTTTCTTATAAATAGTTTAATTGTTGAAGGGTGAAATAAATCTAATCTCATTTCTAAGTCACCCATAAGATCAAATAAATAAATTATTGAATTAGATTATTAGAAATTTAATTATTTTCACATTATGTAAATAATGTATATTAAAAAAATAAAGATTAACTTTCTATGCCTTTTGTCAAATTTTGTATGACCTAGTCCAACACTCATTGTTCCCACATATAGATGACAATGAGGAGAGGACACAAAACCAGACACTTTCTCATGTATAATTTTTAAATGAATTGGAAATAAATTATAGTTTTTGCATTAAAATTAATACAAGAAAAAAATAATATGTATATAATATATAATTACTTTTTAAAATAATATATATATATATAAATATTTAGTGAAGTGGGATTGAAAAGAAATGAGTTGTGAGAGATATTATTATAGAAAAATATATAAATAATATTAACAAAGTATTATTATGATTATAATTATTATAGGTATGTATTTAGCTTATATATTTTAATTTTTTTGAATATAAATGAAAATATAATGTAAATAAAATAAAGATTTAAATAAAAACATAATTTTTTATTTTAAGTCAATACTATTTTTAACAAGTCAAATTCACATTGATGATTTTCTATTGGGGGTCAGAAACTTTGAGTCAAACCTCCTTATTTTGACCTCAATTTTAAAAGACTAGGATGGGATATGACTAATTTCATTTTATTTTTGACTAATTAATTATAGACAATATTAATTTTAATTTTATAGTTTTATATGCTTAATTATGACATTAGACATGCAAGCCTATATAAATAATTTTTATATTTTTATATATAACATTTATGTTCTATTTAATAATTTGGATATTCTTTTTTTATTTGTAGTGAATATATTAGATTTTTAATTTGTTAAGAATTAATTTTTGTATCTAAAAAATTAGGTGCTATTGTAATTAAATTTAATTTAATTTACATTTTAAAATAGTGAAAGGAACAAAATCTAATAAATAAAAAAGTAATGAATTATGTTCTTGGGAGATCATTCGAATTAAATCATAGATTGGGTAATTTACACTAAAATTGAGAAAAAAAAAATAGAAATTATAATCATGTTTCTAAATTTTGAAAACAGTATATGTAGCTAATAGAAAAGACATGAGACTGCATAGAGTGTCTATATTCATTTTTATACTTGTTCTGTTAATGAAAATTATAATTTCGTACTATGCCTAAGTAGCGATATAAGATAATAGAAAACAAAATCAATAGTTCAGTGTTCTAATATCGTGCTAAAATCTTAACTTGTTGATGAAAGATTCCTCGAGCCAAAATGCAGCATTTGCTTCCAACTGAAGCAATTCCTAGTATTCTCACATACAAGAGTAAGAGCTGGGGGAAGGTTTACAATGGAGAACATAAACGACTTAAAAATTTTGACAGAAACTGGAAACCTTTCATGGTTGACAATGAGCTTGAGATTGGAGATGCCTGTATATTTGAGCTTATAGAAAACAACAAGAAGATGCTCAAATTCAAAGTTCACATTCTCAGAGGTGACATGCTGCCTGAAGTGTTAGCCTCTAGAGATGATACAAGTGCAGAGACCCCTAGTATTTTATTTAGCAGGTTCTCTCGTAAAATCCATTTTCGTGTATATGATATTATCACTTGATATTTTAATAAACTAATTGAAAATTTGTAATCAGATGTTCTGTTTCTAGAATTTTTATTCATAATATTTAATATACAACATTTTAATATATATATATACATATATAGGAGTAAATCAGAGAAGAAAAGATTTTCTAATTATGAAAATAGATTGATTCTTCTTTATAGAGAGATCCTCCTAAAGATAATAATTTATATAGGAATTGAACTTCTACAAAAAGCAAGATTTCTACAATAACAAATATGGTTTGAAGATTGTATATAGGAAAAAAAAAAGCACATTGTAGCCCATATCTATATCAGACTTTTAGAAATAATTAGTAGGTTTTCAAATGTTTCGGAAGGTGATTTTTCTTTTCTCCTGCAAGTAAGAGTAACATTTCTATCATTCTATGGAAGTTTCCTGGCTCAATTCAGTGTTTACCTCTTTTTTTGAACTGTAATGCATAGGAAAGCTCCTAGTAACAGAAAAAGGGACTTTAGTTTTTAAACTAAAAGTTTTCTGTGTAACTTCTATTCCTCTCGAGGTGGTCATAAGCAAGCCTTGTTCTCAGGAAAAGCATAAAACTTGAGAGAAGTCCAAAGGAGGAAATGAATCCCCACCATATAAATGTCTTCAAGTAACACTGCCTGCCCATGCACACCATTGCTTCCCCCACAAGGAAGCTTTCCGGACCCGGAGTCGTAGCATTTTTATCATATAACATAGCTGCAAGAAGGCCATAGAGGAAGGAACCAATAGGTATGTTGGTGATAAGAATGTTATGATTAACACTGACACTGTTTGGTCCAAAAAGCTCTGATGTTATTGACACAGCTGCTGAAAATATAAACCCTGAGCTTAGGCCTATCAAGCCTGTAGCAATTTGCAAGACTGCCTCACTGCCTGATGCAGCAAGCAGAAAGAAAGCAATTGGTGTTGGTAATACAGCAAGGGCTAGCCATCCAGTTCTTGCAAAGTACACCTTGCTGCATTGGTAGAAATTTTCAGTCGTTAGTCTTTCTTATTCATAGATTAATTTTGAGTGTTTTTATTCCAATCCTGCAAAATGATTTCTTGTAAGGGAACTAAAAAGAGCATGCTTTGGCATGTGAGTTCTGCTGGAGAGGCAGTTTCTCATAATTTAACTAACTTATGAAGATATATTTACACAGACTCATTTTCTTTAGCTAAGAATTGCATTACTTTCAGGGTCGTGTAACCACATCTTAGTTTGGTACCAATTTGTGTATAAGTTATGCACCATGACATATGGTTTATTGAGAATTAGATAGGCAATGACTGATATGGTTAGGGACGAGATTTGGGCTTAGAAGAGTATTAATAACGGAAAGAAACACGTTAACTCATTTCCCTAACCGTACTTGGATGGTTTAGAAAGAAGAAATATGAGAGCTTTTAAAGGGGTAGAAGATAATTTTGAGAGGGTTAGATATAGATAGTTGTAGACCTTAAATTTATTAATTATAAATCATTCTTTTTATTCTATAGAGAATTTTAGAGATCTGATTAATTTGATTGACATGTAAGTATTTTTGTACATGAATTGACATCCCTTTAGTGTTTGTGAATTAACGATATATATATCATATTTTATTTTATTTAAAGAAAAAAAAAAGAGCTGCACTACTTTTCTACGGTTGCTGAATTCTAAGTGAGTGTCTCTATTGTCAACTAACTACACTATCCGCTATCTCTATCTAATGAACAATTAATTAAACCTTAATAATCAATAATTAATAAAAAATGAATAGATATACTAAAATTTGGCATGGTAAGGACATACTTGTGCAGAAAATCCGGAGCTGCTGAAAGTAGACGACCGAAGAATGAACACGATGAATAGAGCGTGACTAGTGAATTAAGGTGAGAATCATATCCAAGTGACTGTGTGATCTGTCCTACGTTATTACTATAAACAAGTCCAATGGTGCCGCCACAGAAGTAAGCTAAATAATATAGCCAGAAGTCCCACCTCTGCACAAGCAATCTTGCCGAGTGTTCTTCCCCAACCATGCTCAACCCACCTTTCCCTATCACCTCCCCAACACACCCTTCTTTTTCCATCACATCAAATGAACTTCTTCCACTCAAGCTGCCATCATGATCGCTCGCCATGAGTTCTTTACGAAGCTCCACAAGATCATGGTCATCAAAGCTGATGATGCTTGTGTTGGTATGTTGATTTGCTCGGTCCTTGGCATATACAATGCCAGGCAAACACAAGGGTAAAAACAAGAGAAACAGAGCTCCTCCTAGCAGAAATCTTGCTCTTGATGTAGTTGTAGATAGAGAGTTTAGAAAAAGCAAGTAGAGACCAGTAATGACAGCAATAATGTTGAGTAGCAGAAAAATGGAGGAGTCATGGCGAGTAGCATCAGGAGGATGCAATGGCGGTTGGGAGAGGATAATAGGGAGAGTTAAGCATGAGATGCAGAGTGGGATGAGTGCGTTTGAGAAGAGATAGAGAGTGTCATCTTCATATTTGATTGCGTTTGTGATGAGAGTGTAAATTGCAGCGCTGACGCCATTGAAGCTGATGGAAAGAGATAGTGCAAGTGCCTTGTTTGTTGGGAAATTCCGAATACATAATACAAAGCAGACTGTGTTGAACCAGCAGATGCTGCAACCGGATAATAGACATAGAAGAAAAACCTGCAAGATAAGTGTTTATTATCATAATTGTAAGTGTAGAATGAAAAGAACTTTCTCCTCTAAATTATACACATCTTGGGTTAGTTTCAGAATTGTGGGTTCTGTTGTGGGTTATATTGCAATTTAATTCAAAATTTGTGCCTGTAATTATTGATTTTATAAAATTGTTTCAAAAAGTTAGTGTTATTGAAATTGTTTTTTGAGAAATAGCAGAAATTATTCTCGAATAACATAAACAAATAAATTTTCTAAATATAGTACACCAAAATCATTTTTCTTTTTCTCTATGTCAGAATTTAATTAATATATTTCATTTGCAGAAAAAGATTTCTGTAGAATGAAACTAGATAGCACTATTGAGTAACGAGGCTTTGGATTATTAACGTATATCACAATTTCAAACCAAAACACAAATGGGAATCCATAAAGCAAACTTTTAAGAATGGTAGTTTAAAACGTGGTGCATGGGAGGACCGCATATCTATATATTTTAAAAAACTAACAATAAAAGTATTAATTATTTAATTCAGAAATGGTTGTTAATTATTTCCTCTACTTGGTACATACAATACAATATATTTTATTTCTTATTATTTTTTTTAAATCAATGTGTTATTATATCATATCTTTATTCAATAAAATATATAAAAATTGCATATTTATGAAATAAGTAAAGTACCAAAAATAATTTTTTAAAAATTAAAATTTATAAATAAAATATTTAGATTTAAAAATTAAAACTATTTTCACGGACAACCCGATGCCTGAATAATTTTTATCCACGTGTCAATTTAAAACAAAATTATTTCGTGCTCAGTAGAATTAGGAGACTTGTCCGTGACTCTAATTTCCCATATCCCAGCAGGCACGAAACTTGTGAAGGTGATGATGATGTCCATACATAAATATAGAATATACATCCAGTGGGACATCATTCATAACCAATAAAAATTTAAATAAAAAAAATAGAATTATTATGCTTAATTAATAAGTAATATTAAAAATAATAAAATAAATTATTTATTTCCTTAAAATTTGATATTTATTATAATTTAATTTTTAATTTCATTATATTTTTTCCTATAATATTTGTTTATTTAATTTAAACATCTATTTTTTTATTTTTAATAAAAAATCAAAATAATTAGAAGATATTTATATGATTTAAAAATTAATTTAATAATAATATTAGTTTAATAAAATTTATAAATTAATTATCAATTCATTAATTTAATTAATTATTTTAAAAAAATATATATTTTTTTAAATTTTCTTCATTAGACGCAGGAAGATTCTTAATCATTCAATTAAATGAACTACATGACAAATTAATCTTAATAGAATTTTAATTCCTTTTGATGACATCAAAGTCCAATTATCAATCAGTTGGTTCAACAATTAATTGACAATATCAGTTGTACTAGTTTTTTAATTTGAGATTAATTTCTAAATTTAAAATAATTAAAATATTACGATTGCAGATATCTCCGTTAGTTAAAACTTATCGAGAAACATCTTCTAGAAAATTCTATTAAAAAAGAGAGAATGAAAAGTAAATACCAGAAAGTAGGGCAAAGTGATGAAGTTGTGAATGAGGAGCCACTGGAGTCCGTAACCAACGAGTCCGATGAAGGCAGCCGAGAGCATAACCGTCCATAGAGGGAAGTAGATGAGAGAGACGCCGGAGCACCATCCGAATAGCTTCCCCATGTCCGATGCCACCGACAAATAATTCAGTTGAACCTGCGATATACCTAGAACTGATTTCAACGTCGACGAGTATGATGAGAAATCAAAATTCGTCCCTGTAAACGCCTGAATCCACGTCGTAGCCACCAGCACCATCCATTTTCTTGACTGCTCCGCCATCGATATTCCCAATTTTTCCCTCTCCGAAAACTGTAAGAGCAGAGAATCTTACAAAACGCTTGGTTGTAATCTGAAATCGCAGTGGATTTTACGCAATGCAAGTTTTCCTGTTCATAAAATAGTTTCAACTTGAGAGAGAGAGAGTTTGTCTTAGAAGAAAAGTGAAAATGATTCGCTTACCTGTCACTCTCGAGCAGCTACCATACTACTATGAACTATTTGCGGTTTGATTGGTTGATGGAATTCTTTATATAACGTTCAATTTTTTAAATATTAATATTCTAACAGAAATGAAGAACGATGTGGTTATGTGTGTGTGGTCGGGTTCTCGGTCGTTATTGATTAAAAATAGTGAATTGTCGTGCTCTGGAGAACGAGCTATTTATTGTGATATTAATGGCCCAGTGACGGGTCGCGGGGTCGATGCCCCGGAAAAGTTACACTAACTAGATAATGCATATATATTTATAAACAGACACTGTGAATATGCGGGTGTGTGTGTAATGGTACTGATTTATGCTTTCTGAAACAAAGGTTGTTACCAATTAAATTCTGGAAAAGTTACACTAACTGGACAATGCATATATATATTTATGGACACTGTGAATTAAATTCTGAAATCTCTGTGGACAGTATGGTTGAGTATGGTGCAGGTATAGAGGGATGGGTACGGGTACAGTGAGGCAAGGGAGCATGAGGGGACAAGATATTGGTCTTCTTTTGGGTAGAAAATGATTACTGGAAAAGAGTGAGCAAAATAGAATAGCCAGTAGGGAATATTGAAGGGAAAAGTGGAAACAATCTAGTGAGATCCTTGTATAATTGTCAACGACTCTCGTGATCGTAAGTTTCCTATCTCATGAATTGAAAATCTCAACGAATTTAAATTAAGTCATTCTCAAGATAATCTGACTATATTGAGTTCTAAAATAATAAGAATCAATGAGCCGGAGTAAATTGCTTGCGTAGTAAATCATTGAGTAAGAAAGAGGAATTTTGATGACACAAACACCCACTTTTTAAAATCCACCAACGTTTATTTTGGGAGCCAACAGAAAAATCATTGAGGTAATGTTTTATTTTAGGTAAAATGTAGACATGAAAATAATTCCGAGGTTACTAAGGAAAATAAGGAATTACCATTGTACTCGGCGAAGTCAAAAGAAATTAGATAACATGCACATTAGGAGAGGTTTTGGGACTTCTTCCAAAACATCTACGACTGTGAGAGAATAAGACCATGATTTTGAAAGTTCGAAGAGATATAAATTGCATGGGTTCGAAATGTGACAAACTTAGGAAATAAAATCTTAGGGTTTTACTCCAAAGCCAACTGAAGATGGTGAAAAAGTAACAATCATAATTGATCTTAGCACATAAAACCATATAAAACTTAAATGTCACCAAAGAAAATATTCAATAGGAAATAATGAATAAAGCTTTTAAAAAAATAAAATAATAAATAAATAATAAGTATCCTACTTATATAAATTTCTATTGAGATGTCACACAGAAGTTGTAATGATGATTCAGAAAACCCTTAAATATTAAATTCTCACATGCTAGGTAGATATAAATATTTTTGTGTGGGATGAAAAAAAGTATGCCAAATTAAAACTCTTCTTCCTGACACTTCTTGTCCCCTCTAAAATAAAATTTTGAAGAAGAAAGAGAATGTTCTAGGAACATGTTCTAATAATAAGTCATTACCTGTGGATGATAAATCTAGAATATAAGTCTTTTGTAGATTAAAAAAATACGAAAATAATGCAATATACTAAGATGGGGCTCCAAAGTGAACTTCACTAAAATAGAGTAGTGGGAGAGTGGAGGACCAATAACCCACCACACATAGAAGATTTCTCTTTGAATTAACGGAAAAAAAAAATAATGATGTAATAAATACGCAACATATATCTTAAGACCATACTTAAGTATAGATATTTGAAAATTTTAAAAGTTTAAGGTATACTTGCAAGAGCTAAAACCAAACATTACCACTTGAAATAAATTCCAAACCAAGTGTAAATTTGAAGGACAAATTTTTTTTTGACGGAGAAGTATGTAACATCACAAGAAAGAAAAAAGAAATAAGAAATTGAGGGTAAAAATCTCATCCATAATGGACGACTATGATCTAACTTTACCCACTATATAAAGGGCACTGTTTTTACACCAAAGAAAAAGGAGGGAAAGAAGAAGAAACCCTAAGAGAGAGAGAGGCTGCCGATGGATGGAGAGGGAGCAAAATAGTAAGAAATTCGTGAAAGAGAGGAGAGCAACCAAGCAGAGAAGCATCGCTAGCTGAGAGGAACTAAAAAGAGGAAGAGAGTCCACTCAATTTATTTCCGTCGTGCAAATCCGAGAGGTAAGTTCATTTCAGTCTCCAGAAACAGATGGAAGCAGGCTGTAAGAAAACTTAACAGTAAATGTAAAATGCATATATGTGTACTGGTATGTATTACATTGTCCGAATTTCACTGTGGTTATGGCCGAATGATAGGCTGAGGGAGAGAGCTCAGGTGAGGCTAATAGATTGAGGTTCTGAGTTTAAAACTGGGCCGGGTTAACCAAAATCTAGGAGTGAATTTCTGAAGTGTATAGTAGCCAGGGAAGGGAAAAGTTAGAGATAGACAGAGAGAACATCGAATGAGAGATGAGTGTCACAAAGAGGGACAAGAAGGGATTCTGGGTAGGCATAAGCATGAACAAAATTTGATAATTGATACAGAAGAGAAACTTATTGGATGATAGGTTAGCTGAGACGGTTTTGAGGTGAGTTGATGTACTTTCAGGTGAACCATGCATTTCAGTGACAAAAAATCGGTGAACGTGGGTGAGGACAGAATAGTAATAATGACGAATGAGCATGAAAAGAGTTTAATATGGGGTCCTAAACGATAGGGATGGTAGTATGGGATAATGAGGACACTGGTGACAGAAGATAGAAAGTAAATACTAATCAATATTAAACTGAGGCTAATTCATATTTTTCTGTATGTTGTTTCTTATTGTGTGGTGTGTGTGGGGGGGGCATGTGCTGGCAGGAGAGATGGGAACCAGCTGACTAAAAATCAATCAGCAGAGTGGACCGAGATAATAGAGGGTCCGAAGGGAGTGAATCTCCCGAATATGTTCTGTATATGACGCCAGAGTTGTGGCCTAGAAAGAGAAGGCCAGAAGGACCGTGCCTGGCATGCCGAATACACCTGTGTGTGTGTGTTGTGGCCTTAGTGTTCTGTGTGTGTACATTATTTGCTGGTGTGAACAGTACAGGTAGAGAAATGGACCGGTGGAGCGGGGTGTGAAATCTGATAGAAAATTAGTTAAAATAAGAGATAGATGAGGGATAATCATGAAAACAAAGTATGAAGTTATGAATGGGTGAAATAAGTAATTGTGTTGGGTGATTCAGTTGACAAATATATATTACTTTAATGTTTTTCAGTCGCGAGATAAGAGTTATTGTATGTGTATGAAAGAGATGAGGGGAAATCATGGAAATAAAAGTTGAGATACTAATAAGTTAAATAGACATCTATATTGAACGATTTAATGGATATGTATACACTGAATGTTTTTTTTTCATCTGCTGGACAAGAATAACTGCATGTATATAAACTTAAACATGTATGTGAAAAAACAGTGCGGGGAAGCAGCTTAGTTCTGCAAATGGATGAACATGAAAGTAAGTTGAATGTCGGTTATTCTGTTTAAATTGTACAATATGTTATGGAAATTGTAAAGTCTTGATAGTGGCTGGAAGAAACTTGCAAGATGAGTATAAGAAGAAAATTCAGGTAAGTGTTTTGAGTTGCGAAAAACACCTATTAGGGTGGATGAGTTTCTGCATTGTAAAATAGATTCTGGTTGCTTGAGGTGTTGGCTTGAACTTACCAGCGTTTTATGCTCATCCCAATATCTAATGTTGTTTTTCCAGATCAAGTAAAATAGGATGAGGATCTTGGTCCAGTCAACATTCTTTTGGAGGCATAAAGAATAAAGAAGCTAAAGTTGTGTGGGAGTGAAGTATGATAGAGGTTC
>NW_019014619.1:820122-832699 GCF_000150535.2 Carica papaya | reverse complement strand
GAGGAGATTTGGGCTTGAGGAAGAGTTTGTAAAAGGAAAAAATATGTAAATCTTATTACATTGACTATTTTTGGGTGGTGTGGAAAGAAAGAAATAAAATAATTTTTGAGTGGGTTGAGAATGATATGTCGAAAATCAGGAATAGATGGTTACATTATTTTGGGTATTTACTTTTGGGTTATAATATTTATAGCGTGGTGAATTTTAGACATGTAATATATAATTTAACAGAATTGTAAATATTTTGTAAATGGGTTGCACCCTTTTGGTACTATAGATTAATATATTGTTTTTTAGTTAAAAATAATAATTGCTGAAATTTTCGTTAAATCAAGATCTAAAGGCTGAAAATATTTCTATAATGGTGAATTAAATGGTGATAATATTTTCACATCAATGCCTAGAATATTTGTGCAATAACTTCATATTCTAATCCCGGGAATATTTCCACAATAACTTTATATTCCAGCCCGACGGCTCTTCCTACGCAGTGTGCTTTTTTTTAAGGACAGATTACATCTTATTACTTTGTGGTTTGGCTATTTTCTTCTTTAGTCACTGTGGTCTTTTTTCATTCGAGTTCAAATTCAACCTCTATCGTTTCTCTTTTTTGTCATTTGACATTTATTTGCACAAAAAAAGACACGTGTTGAAATAGAAAATAATTAAGTACAAATATTAAACTGTACTTAGCTATTTCTTATTAGCCTTAGAGGGGCTTAGTAATTGAGTGTGATCAGAACCGAGCACCAGAAGCCCATGAAGGGGGAACATTGGCACTGTGCCAACAGGTGCATGGGTTTCCTCTTCTAGTATGCTTTGCTTATCTAGATCCATTGTGTGCGTAGTTTGTGTTTCAACCTTTTTTTTCTTCGCTAAAACTTAAAAGTTCAATCTTTTTATCCTTCACTAAAACTTAAAAGAGGAGAAGAAGAAAAAGGCAACCGATCCATCTTAGGTAGATGCAGAACCCTTTTATTGTTAGATTAAATGTCTGACTTCTTTCTTTAGTATAAAGGGTATATTGTAATATTTATGATAATTTAACTTTTTTCTTCCCCTGCACTCCTAAACCAAGCAAAGGATTATGGCATTCTCTCATTTCCTTTGCTTTTATAAGTTTTAGACATCCAAATGAGCAAAACATTTGCAACTGTAATTTGGAGATTGTGACTTTCCAATTTTTCAGTTAAACCAGTTGATCAGTGTGAAATAGTAACAATATGCATCCTTTTCTTGGCTAATTCAGTATGTTGTGGATGCTATTTATAAGGCAGCGAGATATACCACTTGGGGAATCTGTGGGGTCTTTTAAGGCGAGTCAATCATATAGCACCAATCTAATGAAAGCTTTTTGTTTTTCTGAGGTTGGGTTTTCATGTTTAGAACTTCGAATTTTGAGATAGTTTTTTCAAATCAAACTTATTTCCTCATTTCCTTTCTCTTCTTTTTCGTTTCTTTCTTTTACTAATGTTTGTGCTAATACTGTTAGAATCTACTCAGATGTTCGTAGCCAATGTTGCTTTAGTAAATTTACTTCCACCCTTTACATGTGCAGCCAAGGAGATCACGAGGTGTTTCACCTCTTGTCCTATCCACATCCAGCTCAATAGCATTTCGTCCAGATGCAACTTTTGTGCTGTTGAGGAAGGCATATAAAGATTCTGATCTCGGAACTGTTTGTCGTATGGTAATTATTTTGTGGGTCATGTACTCCTTAATGGCCAATTTTGACTTTTATATATTAATTCTCATACTATTTTTTCCCTGTACTTCAGGCTTCTAGAATCCTGCAGAAGCTTATAGACCCTGTAACGGTACAAGAAGAGCCAACTTCTTCCACCCAAGTTTTGGAAGAGACATCAAGATCTGAATTGTTTAATCCTCCTCATATGGTTGATTACTCAACCTTGTTCGGAGAAGAATTCCAGTTGGTCAATGATCAATGGGATTATAGGGTTCTTCACATCTTAGATGTGGGGGCAGCAGAAGAAGGGATTTTACATGTTCTCTATGCTTGTGCGTCACAGGTCATTTACTATTAATGAATAAAACATCTTTTGAAGCATTTGCCTTATTCCTTTAGGACTTGTTTCTGCTTCCTATCTTCTGTGTCATGAATTTATAATTAGCTTCTATATGCTTACAGCCTCAGTTCTGCAGTAACTTGGCAGAGGGAACTTCAGACTTCTGGTCTGCATTACCGCTTGTACAAGCTTTGCTGCCAGGTGAAATGTTTAATACAATCCATGTTTATGTTATATCATTTCCAGAGAAGTCTATTTTCATGTTGAGATTCTGGGAAGGAAATTAAAATATGGATGTGGAAAGGAGATCGAGGCTCATTTGGTTCATTTCTCATTCTATCTTTAGCTAATTCTTATTCTTAATCTATATGTTAATTCTGCCATGTAGAACTGTGACATGATTTCTTTAATGTGTCTGTGGCCTATATGGCCCCTATAGCTGGTAGTCAAGAGTCTTCTCTGGTATGTCTGTAGCAAGTCCAACTCTTTCCTCGCAATTTTCCTTTTTTTTCTAATCTACGGGGATCCCACATTAAACTTTGTAGGATTTGGGGTCACATTGTTGAGAAATTCAAGTAGGATGGAAAAAGTCAAAAAACAGAAGATAGGTAAAACAATAGGTAAAAAGAAATAATATCAACACTTCTTTTCAATATGATGAAAGAAAGTAATATGAAGATTAAGAGTAGGAATTAACTAGAAATAAAATGATAATTGAAACAAATGGGACCTTGTAATATGAATATGCTTTTGACTTGTTACATGTCAGTGAGTGAATAGATTAATTATGATATGATTAATATATATGCTCTAAACTAAGTCTACTTAATTTCCTATCTAACATTGTCGACATTCTAGCAAGTATTATCAGTCATTTTAACATTCATGGCAAAGCTTATTAAAACTTTTAAGGTAGCTGGTCTCTTCTTTCAAATAATGCTTTGTGAAATCTGACATTCCCACTTCCTCTCGTGTATGGTAGCTCTTCGTCCATATGTGAGTAGCCCTTCTGATCATATTGATGATAATCTTTCCCAGTGGAAACAAGCATTTGTGCAGCAAGCTGCTTCTCAGTTGTATTGGTTTTATTTGTGTCCAAGTTCATTTAGTTGACATGATCCTTATTGGATTTTAAATCTTTTTCTGTTATGTTATGCTAACAATAATGCTTCCTATTGCAGATTGTTGCAACGTCATCTTCTCCATTGTACCATTCCCTGCTTCATGCTTGTGCTGGTTATTTATCATCATTTTCACCATCTCATGTTAGTTATCTCCAGTGCATTTCATTGAAGTGCCTTTTTATATTTTTCATCAACAACAGCATAAGACTATTAATCTCTTTATGAATCTCTCTCTCCCTCTCTCACACACATTCTTACTCACACACTAGCACACCCTTTGGCAGAGAATGATAATGTTAAAATATCTAAATAATAAGATTTGGTATTTTCAATCAATACAAGGTTTTGGGTTCCAGTTCAATCTTTGTCACAGAAAGAAACTGCCTGAGAGCTGTTCGATGAAAAAAATGAAAAAAAAAAAATGCTTAAGATGCATTTACTCTGCAGGTTAAGGCTGCATGTCTTCTGATTGACCTGTGCTCTGGTGTGCTAGCGCCTTGGATGACCCAAGTGACTGCAAAGGTTGGCTTTGGAGCATATCTTTGTCGTATAAAACTCAATGCAACTGTTTGGTGGGGCATCTCTATGGTTCCCCATGTTTAATCTTATCAAATCTATATAGTGTTCTCAATTTCTTTATAAAATTGTTCATTCTTATACAGATTGATCTAACCCTGGAGCTCCTAGAGGACCTTTTGGGCATAATCCAGGTATGTTTACTATTTGTCGCGTCTCTCAGATTCTTGGTTGTGGATCAAGATTAGAAAATTAAGAGACATTTGCTAATAATGAAACTTATATAGACTTTGTTTTATGCATGATTCCCTGGATATCAAAATCAAGAATGCAGAGTCATAAGGATGGTTTTTCTAGTCATAGATATGTTACGATTTAGGGGTATTGCATAGTTATCTATGGATGTCACCACTTTTGGTGCCCTTTGAATTCTAGTACTTCCCTTTTCTCTCAATAAAATAATTATCTTTGACCTGAATATAGCAATGATTAATTAATTGTCAGTTTTCTCTAACTTAATGTGAGTTTTCTAGTAAATGTACATCAGATTCAACTGAATTGACCCACTGAATTAAACTCTTTTATCAATCTGTAAAATGATTTTACATGATTGAACCTGTTTCGTTAAATGCATTAGATAAACTTATGACAGGATTGATTAATTTAACTTTTTAATTTGGGTGAAAAGGATTGCAATATAAAAATTGATGGTTAATTTATATGATTAATTAGTGAGTAGCGAGTAAGAAGGGTCAATGTGAATATGATGTGATTGTTGCTGTGTCATTTTCAGATTCACTGTTTATGACTTCACCTACTTATGTGAAACAAACCTTCATAACTATGTTGTCTAGTGGGATTGAGAGAGGTTTACCGAGGGTCTTGTATTTGGAGGCTGAGATGGTAGGGGTCTTCCATATCTAGTTTGTTCAGAATATCATTCTTTTCTTATCCCATGACTGATGCAGAACCTAGGATCAAGGACTGCATCCAAAACATACAGGTACAATTTAGTATACAAAACTTAATTCCTAAATAAACTCTTCCTACATAACTCACAATCAATCTGTGACTGCAAATTAAGATAATTGAAAAATGAAATAAGAATTGATAAGAAGCCATAAGAATTATTTCGATAAGTAGAACCAATTCTTCACTCATGAGACGGTTGAAGAAAACCTCCCAAAGACCCTTGCAATAGCCGAAAGCTGAAGTTTGAAAATAAACTTAAAATTTTATTGATTTGAATTGAAGTGATTACAACCTAAAGTAATGTTAAACTTTTATGTAGGATTCTAATAAAAAAAATTAAAGACTCGTAAACATAGATAACCAAAGGCTGTGTGCAGCTGGAAGAATGCAGATCGTGCATGAAACCGAACGAAACAACGCGAGCAGCCGTGCGCAAACGAAGCCGACGGGTCGGGCGAAGCCAGATCTGCGAAGCTGTCCCTGTGCGCAAATCGGAGGGCTGTGCGCGAACGGAACAGTGTGAATGGCCGTGCGCAAACAGAGCAGACGAATCGGGCAAAATGGGATCTGCAAAGCTGTCCTCGTGAGTGAACCGGAGGGCCGTGCGAAACCAGACGGCTCAGGCACGTAACCCTGCGCTGGTATCAGAGAAGGTCACTGAAGTAGGGCAGCAAGCCGTCGGTGAGGCTATGACTCCGTTTGGGTGGATGGCGAGAGTATTCTAGGATTTGAAAAAAAATTTAAAATTAAAACCCTAAAAATTTTTATTATGCTCTAATATCATATGAATTTTTGGGAAAAAATATTTATTTTATTTTCCACTTGTATTATCTGGTGTTACATACGAGGTATATATACAAATAAAGAAATTACCCTTACAGTAGGGATTCTAATTAATTATAACATTATGGAAAGATTATGATAAGAACTATATAGGAAAAAATATCACAATTAATTAGACAACAAAATATTCTAGTCAACAGTACATAATATTAGTGAGTATAAATATGGATTTCTTTTGATGAATAAGAAAACTAGGTAAAATTAGGTAAAAAATTTGGGTTAATTGGAGTATTTCTTTTAATTGCGTTGGAATTGCTAGTGCAGTAACTACCTTATAGTTTGTAGTTGTATTTTGATTTTGAATAGTATATAGATGTGTATAATATTGTTACTTACAAATTTCAAATTTTACTATTATATGACTTGAAAGGGTTATTATGCAATACATATAATTTGTGCTGTATTAAATTATGCTTCAACAATTAGAATTATTATTTTATCTACTTCCTAGACATTAATCATTTTGGAATTAGAGAAAATACAATTTTGTGAATTATCATATTTTCCTTAAATTTAAGAATCATATGATGGTTTTTGCGCTTTGTGCAGTGTGAAAATTATTTTGTTAAGATTTCAAGTTATTTTGGAATGAGTTGTAAATCATAGTCTCCTGGTATTATTATAGCTTTGAATTCTTGCTAATTATGGTTAAACATTAAACATGTGATCCTGCCAGTGGGAGTTAAAAATTTGTTGATAATTTGTGATCCGGCCACGTTATAAATTGGTCACTATGATCATGCCATTTAGGTTTTGCATTGGTCATGTTAATATATTAGTTGATATGAACTACTCTGACATTGTGCCGTCAATAACAGAGTAGTATGCTATTTGTAATTTTACGATCTGTGTTACTGAGGTTAAATGTGACCTAAATGTATATCAGAGACAAGATTTTCTTATGTATAAAATATGTGTGTTTAAATCCTGATGGATATGTATATGTTGAGTCAGATTTTTAATGACATTTCATGTGAAAAGTGCAAATTAAGAGCCCAGAAAACCTATTTTTGGTATATGCATTTATAAAGTATATATATTAGCTTTTTTCTTTGCATTGTAACAATCAATTATGAAGTGTTTGTTATTTACAAACTGTTGTGCTCATAGTTATTTGTTTTCTTTTTCAGATCTTCAATATGAGACTTACACCGTGGCAATTCTACGGTGAAAGCGTTAGAATTTGTCCGATTAGTGACTTTTGCATGTTTGTGAGATTTCATCATGAATATACAACGTTATAACGCTTCTAAATCTCAAATTTTGAGTATTACAATTGGAGTAGTTAGGAAACTTACAAATGTAAGTTTTTTTTTCTTTGAAATAGAAAGTTTAATGTATGTCTCACTTACAAGCACCAACGGGGTGCAGAACCCATTTACAAAAAGAATTTACATTTTTGTAAACGAATCAATTAGATCACCAAAATACAAAAAGAATTTACATTTTTGTAAACGAATCAATTAGATCACCAAAATTCTCTATGGAATGCAAATTTTGTTTCATTATATTAACACACCAAGAGATTGGAACCATCTCTCTCTGATTCTATCAATACCTTCTTTCACTTTCTCAAAGACTCTTCTATTCCTCTCCTTCTAAACAAGCAAAAAAATAACTTTAAGGAATGAGCCCCAAAAACTTCTTCCGGCCCATAATACCCTTTCATGCCCAAATTTCATCATTGGCAGTGCCTGCTAATACCCAGTTGTACCCAGGATCTCAAAAGCCATAGATCATAAACTGTATGCAATAGGACCCTGAAGAAGAATGTGATCCCAACTCTCCGCTGCATTCTTGCGTAGACACCAATATTTATCATGGGGATGTAAGTTTTTAGCATTTATATTTTCTATTTTAGTTAAAATTAAAATAAGATCATATATTACATATGTATTTAACCGGGTTGGGTTCAGGCGGCTCTTTCTCTCCAGTCCGGACTTCCCAGTATCGCAATAAGGAATAGTTGACCTGAATCGAATTGCCTCAGTTCGATTTTGCTGCAAAGCTGGGATGAATTTTTGTGGGCCAGTTTTATGCTGGATTGCAGATGTTTTTAATCCACCCTTAACCCAGTACAGGCTGGGTAGTGCACTACCCTAACCATATAATTTTGGGTTCCTAAACATTAAATAAGGTAAGGGTTAGAGGTCTTACCTACCCTACCTATCATACCAAACATGGCCCAAGTGGGAGACAGATTCCATACCCACACCAATCTCTAGTTGTGTACGACACAGAGATGGCAATAAACTTAAAGAGCTTGACAGCACAGGCAATGTTTATAGTTATTGTAGCTATCGATACTGAATGCTTTCTTTTGCTGCTGGTTTTCTCTTCATGAGGTATAGCAGTACTTGGTCACAAATGAGCATGTGAACCAAGTTAATGGGAGTATCTTCTAATTGGCTAACTATATAAATAAGGTAGAAATTTTGTAATAGGATGATGTTTATGGACTCTATGGTAAAATTTTAATCATGTTAGCCCAACAGATTGGTATTTGGGATACCATGTGTTGGGACAACTTTTGTAGGGTTATAAACCTGAACAGTAGCTCAAACCTAATTTGGTAAGATGAAAGTGGTGCTTTCTTTCTCCGTCTGAAATATGGTTTTTCTGCCTTTCTCTTTGGATAACTGATGAATAAGTTTCACAATCAGAAATCAGCCCTAATTGTACCATTATCTGTGTATCAATGTGGGACCTTTTTATGACAGTTGTTCTTTTCTTTTGTGATTCTGATGTAACATTGTTTATGTGCTATATTGACATTTTTTCCAGGGAGCTCACAGTTCAATCTCTCGTGCTCGTGCTGCCCTGAAGTACATAGTGCTGGCTGTGTCTGGGCACATGGATGACACATTAGGAAAGTATAAGGTACTACATCCATAGTTTTACTTTTTATTACTTCATATTTCTAGTCTACAAATTTTCCGAAAAGCCTTGTCTCAAGGGAAGGAAAATTTCAAAACCTTGTTGGAGGATTGTTACTTGAGCTCAAATCCATGTGTTTGAATCCACCAAAAGAACGCTTTATCTTCTTATACTGTGAATACATAGTTTATACTATTTTTTGAGAAAAAAGGAACAAATATATGGTAACAAAGCACCAAATGGTTTTCACCCAAGTGCAAGAAGCTTTACAGCTCAATCAAGATATCTATTTGGTCGCCCAAATCCTTTAGAGGATGACACTTGAACAAAGAGTGAGTAACCATAAATCCCTTTCTCTACTAAAAGGAGAAGTAATGCCCTTTAAAGCCCTCCACTCCTTGCAAACCACCGACAAGACACCCAAGGAATAAGAAGATGAGATTTTTCCTCCTTTTATCACCCTGGATGCCATGTCATGCAAAATCTCATCAGCTAAAGAACCAGCCATCACCAAGCACAGGCCAATGAACTCAAAGGGCATGCACGAAAAATCCGAAGGAGAAAGGACACCATAGAAGAGTGGATTGGTGTCGTCCACCCTCGTGTACAAGTAGCACCCAGTCACTAGAATCTTCCCCCTCTTTTGATAATTGTCAATTGTGACAATCCCCTTTTGTCCACCTCGTAAGCTAAGTTTAGGAGACACATTAAGCTTCCAGATAAGGTCCTAAGGGAAAATACTGCAGGGTGAGGCAAAATGGTTTAGTTTGTATTGTTAAGGTCCTTAATTGAATTATATGGCCTCATTTCATAATTGTATCTTCATTATTATATGCCTTTCTTTTTTTTGAAATAATATTGTTATATGCCTTTCAGGAAGTTAAACACAAAATTCTGTTTCTTCTGGAGATGCTGGAGCCTTTTCTTGATCCTGCTATATACACGATGAAGAGCCGAATAGCTTTTGGTGATGTATCTCTCACTTTTCTTGAGAATCAGGAAAGGAACTGTCTGATTGCCCTCAATATCATTCGTACTGCAGTACGAAAACCAGCTATTCTTCCTTCTTTGGAATCTGAATGGAAACGTGGATCAGTTGCTCCTAGGTACAATTTTTACTCGCTGCTGCTAACACAGTCTATTCTTGGAAATATTTGGCATGATATATTCTTTTTGGTTATTTGAACTTTTCCATAGCCTGAGAAAGATGAAGGATATAGGATAGAATGTTGGAGGATTAATTATTTATCTACTAAATCTTGGCGTGCTGCTGCAGATACAAGATTATTAAGATATTGATAGAATAATTATTTCCGGCCATATCCTAAGTATTTTTTTCCATTGGTTATTGTTGGGAAAAAATTAATTCCCATTGAAAATTAATATTCTGTTATATTGAGTGAATAATGGATTTTTCTTTCCCATCTTCCTTGCAGTGTACTTCTCTCGATATTGGAACCTCAGATGCAGTTACCACCTGAAATTGATCTTTGCAAGTACCCTAGTCCAAAAGGTCCTGTAATTGAATCTTCAACTGTTTCAGCCCCTGTCCCACGCTATGGAGGAGCTCCAAAATCATATCCCCAAGTTGACTGTGATATAAAAACAGAATTGTCTGATGCACCTTCTAAGATGGATGTTTATGAGGATGTCAATCTCTTTTTTGCCCCTCCAGAACTTCAGAACATACCACTAACAAATGTTTGTGGTATTTCTAATGAAAATGTCTCAGATTCATACCTTCGAGATGTCAACATAAAAAAGAAGCATGCATTTTTGGAGTTTGCTAACCAATTTCAGAAGGAGTTAGTGTTGGATGCTGGTTTTGCTGCTGAGTACTTCAACTTGCAAGCAGATCATTTTCAACTTTCAAACTTTCGAGATTGTGAGCTTAGGGCTTCTGAATTCCAGCGTTTGGCTCTAGACTTGCAACAGCATGACATTTCTACCGAAAGTCATGATGCTGCTATCGATGCTTTGCTTTTAGCTGCAGAGTGCTATGTTAACCCCTTCTTTCTGATGTCTTTTGGAGCCAGTCCAACAATTGTGAATCAAATGAAGGTCAATGGAACTAAAGTTCCAAAAGGCTGTGAAATTCCGGAGCTGAGGAGAGTTTCTGAAAAGAATTTTGCGGACTTGGAAACAGTAGCTCATCTTGAAAAGAGAAGAGACAAAATTGTCCTCCAAATTTTGCTTGAGGCAGCTGAATTAGACAGAAAGTATCATAGTAAGTTGTTAAATGAGGAAAATTGGGGAAGCTATGCTGAACAATCTGACGAACAAATTGTTGAGTTGTCCCCAGTTGATCTTGAATCAGCAGATGCTGTCACCTTGGTTCGGCAAAATCAGGCTTTGTTATTCAATTTCCTCGTTAAGCAGCTGCAAAAAGAGCAAAGCTCTATGCACGAAATTCTCATGCATTGTCTTGTGTTTCTATTGCATTCTGCTACTAAGCTATGCTGTTCACCTGAGAATGTGATTAGTATTATCTTAGGATCTGCTGAGCACCTAAATGGAATGCTAAAATCTTTATATTCTCAAGGCAATCTGCAGTTGAGTCCAGAAAAAGTACATGGAATACAGAGAAGATGGGTGTTGCTACAAAGACTGGTAATTGCTTCAAGTGGAAATGATGCTGGGTCTGGTTTGGCAGCCAGTATCAACCATGGTTTTCGGCATGGGAACTTAATTCCATCTTCAGCATGGATGCAGAGAATATCCATGTTTTCCAGTTCTGATTCGCCTCTGGTCCGGTTTTTGGGTTGGATGGCAATTTCTCGTAATGCAAAGCAGTTCATAAAAGATCGTCTTTTTCTTGCATCTGATCTTTCAGAGTTGACGTATTTGTTATCAGTATTTGCAGATGAGCTTGCGGTAGTAGATAAGGTTGTTGACCAGAAACATGAGAAGATTAAAACTTTACCATTGGAAATTAAACAAGATTCTGCAGACAGTAAAGCTTCTGAAATTGCTGATCAGCTGCATGAATTTCAGTCTTTACGAGTTATTTACCCTTATCTTGGTATTTTCTTTCCAAATATGAAAAGGCATTTCCAAGCATTTGGCGAGACTATTTTGGAGGCCGTTGGGCTGCAGTTAAGGTCTCTTCCTTCTGCTTTTCTGGCTGATATTTTGTGCTGGTTTTCTGATTTGTGTTTATGGCCGTTTTTTCAGAAAGATCAAACTATTTTGCCTAGCTCTAATATTTTGAAAGGTTATGTTGCAAAGAATGCCAAAGCCATAATCCTTTACATATTAGAAGCAATTGTTGCTGAGCACATGGAAGCTATGGTGCCTGAGATACCAAGAGTGATGCAAGTACTGGCATCTCTTTGTAGGGCCTCATACTGTGATGTATCATTTCTCAACTCTATATTGGGTCTATTGAAGCCCATTATTTCGTATTCGTTGCGTAAGGTATATGATGAGGAGAAACCATTGGTCAATGATTCTTGTCTTAATTTTGAGTCGTTATGCTTTAATGAGCTTTTCATTAGTATTAGACAAAGAGATGATATGCAAGATACTTCTGCAGAAACAGCATTTAACAGAGCAATGACAATATATATTCTGGCTTCTGTCTTTCCGGATTTGTCCTTTTATCATAGAAAAAAAATGTTGAAGTGCTTAACTCTATGGGCTGATTTCTCTTCATTTGAGCCAACAACTTCTTTTCATGACTACCTCTGTGCTTTTCAGAGTGTAATGGAAAATTGCAAAGATTTCCTAATTCAGATTTTAAGGAAATTTGGATTTATTTCGCTGCACTTACAGTTGCCCGAGTTTTCTAAACTTGGAACAATTGATGATAGTCCAGAATCAGAATCATGGTTTCTTAATGATGTCCTTCAGGATATTTGTACAAATGAGGTTTCTAAGAAGCCAGAAAGTAACAACTTTGATGCTTTTCTCCCAAATCACAAAAATGATCATGTATCTGCAGAAGAGATAGAAAGCTTTACCAAAGATATAGAAAGTCTTGCCGTAAAGCTTTTTCCAACTTTTGAGTCATGTTGGAACCTTCATCCTCAACTCGCTAAGAAGATTACTATTACATCAGCAGAGTGCTTTGTTTACTCAAGATCTTTGGCTTCAGTTGCACCAATAATTCAAAATGCACCAGAGGGTATCAATGAAAATCCCTCACCATTTAACTCAGTTGATCAGTTTTTGGTTCATGGGAAGACTGGGATGGAAGGACTTGCTGAAACTATTCTC
>NW_019014619.1:794677-819766 GCF_000150535.2 Carica papaya | reverse complement strand
TCGGCTTGGGGATATGGAGAGAAAAGCTTGCCAAGTTTTGTGTAGATTGAGAAATGAAGGAGATGATGCAAAAGAGGTACTCCATATGCGTGCATAGTAAAACATAATGATTATTGCTATTGTGCTCTGTGAATGAGTTTTGGCATCAATAACTAATTACTTTTTGTATAAGGCCCTGAAAGAAGTATTTTCTTCAAATTATACAAAGCAAATTGATCCAGATTTTGGGAGCACCCGTGAAACAGTTCTTCAGGTAAGACATTACAGAGTTTGTACTACAGCGTTCAATCTACATTGCAAAATTATGAAAAATTATTTCTAAATTTTGTGCTGTTGGTTGGTAGAATTTCTTTTTCCAAATTCAGCTTGTTTTCTTAGTCAAATGAGGAAAGTAACATATCTGACTCAGGTTAATAGTGAGAATTTGTTAAACTGTAATCATTGTTAAGACAATCAAGCTGCAGATTTGTCCTTTCTTTATTTCATACGTGATCGAGTAAAAAAGTCAAGAGTTCTTATTTCCCTGAAATGTTCTGATAAGCTAATTCTGATGGTACAATCGAATAGCATGCCTGAGGCTGTTGTATATGTGATTTTCTTCCTTGGAGAAAATAAAAGAAAACAAATAGCTACAAAATGTTCAGTATTATTTCCCTAAAAATCTAGTTAAATGCTCAAGATCAGGTAGAAATATAACATAATAAGATATAGCCATCATCAGTTGTGTAATAGATTTATGTTTCTACCTATGATTGGTACAGTAACAAAAAGAAGGTATTTGCAATAAAGATATCTACTTTATTCTTAAATAAAATGGTTTAGACCAACATAAGGATCGACTATTAGGAAAAAAAATTTTAACATGCATGTTTAGCAGTGAACATGAATCCAAGAGGATCCACAAGTAATATGTTATGGAGGTGCTTTGAATGAAGGCCTACTTTTTTTTTGGGAAATAGAATGAAGGCCTAATTATGTGGATGGGGTTAGGTTTGCACAATTTTGAACCTTGGGCCGGTATGTCATGTTCAATAATTAGATAGATAATAAATGGTTGAAAGCATGATTTAGTTCATGTACTATTTACTTTTGCTCAAATTAGTTTCTGTACTTTTGAAGAAATTTTCAATTTAATCCATTTCTTTGGTAGAAGCTCATACCATTAACTTATAGAAATTAACACCGTTAACTTAGGGTGTTGTGTGTTAAATTTATTAGCACGTACCAGCTTCTTATTGGTCCGAGTGTTTAGTTGAATACTATGTTAAATGTTTCATGACAGCTGATTTTACATTTCTTTTAATTTGGAGTTGTTAAGTTTGGACCAGTTTGAATCACTCCAAATGAAGAAAAAAAAACAAAAATTCTTAATTTCTCTAAATCCCTAAAATGCATTCTCGAGGTTGCCTTCTTCTTCCTCCTCCCACGCTCCCCCCTATCTCTGTTAATCTGCACATGTTCCATACATAGTAATCAAAGAGTAATTTTGATTAACATGAGGATTTTCGATGATTCAGAGCTGGAGGATTTGTGCACACGATGAACACAAAAGAGTAAGTGAAATTATTTGGCTTTAAGCCCTGAAACTTCACTGGTTGTCGAGTTTGATAGTGGCAGATATTTTCATCATGCAGTGGCTAGTCTGCAGACCATGACATTGAAAGTGTGGTCATCTAGTTCCTGCATTTTAGTGAAAAGACCGGAGGAATAAGTGTAGTCGTGGAGGTTAATTGCTTTAGAAAGAAAGTTTGCTTTTTCAATGGAGTTTATGAGCGTTTGTATATGCGACGTGTAGCACCTGCACAGGATAGAAATAGAGTACCTGAAACAGAGCTGAATGGGAATCAGAAAACAGAGCTAAACATAGCTCGAAAAACAGAGGAAAAAAGAGCAAATCAGCATGCTAAAACTAGAGCAAACCTGCATGCGAAAACTAGAGCAAACCTGCATGCGAAAACTAGAGCAAACCTGCATGCGAAAACTGAGCAGATTTGTGCATGAAACAATAGCGACTAAAAAACTGATCTTGCAAAACAGAAGGCGGCTGGGTGTCGCTATAAAGGCCGGCTGGGTAGAGCAAAAGCGTCCCCATCATTGACTGTGCCTGGCTGCGGCTCAACAGAGACTGCGTGGGATTGGTTTCCCAACTATTAAGGCTCGTCTCGTTTGGGGTTCTTTTTTATTTTTTTCTTATTTTGGCACTTAAGACCGATCAGGGTTTGCAAAAGAGTCATGGTTTCTTTAACTTAGGGTTTTGATACCATATTAAGAATAGTTTAATATGTATTTTAATGAATATTACAGTATTACGTGTTAGATGGAAAAGGAAATATACAATAAATTACAATTAACTATAAATTATGTAATTTATGTTTATACTCTTTAACCTAATTTACCCTTTCTTTGATAATATTGTATGTTCTTTTTCTGTTATGGAGACCAATTTCTCCAATATATGTGATTCAACGGCTTCAAAGCTTTGGTGGAGGGTGTGATCTCTGTTGTGTTCCTTGCAACCTGGTTCTTCTTGGCTAGTCTCTCTTGGGAGTTTTGAGTTCATGCTTGGTTAAAAACTGTTCAGTCAATCATGAGAAGATCTTTAAACCTTTCTTCCCATCGTTCAGGCTAATTGAACCATTTTCTCTGAAACATAAAATTCAAGTACCATGAGAATTTTGGAACTCATTTGTTAAAATGTGCTAGTGATCCTTCATCTGTTGCTAATTGTTTATGTTTTGTATATTGGTAGAATGCATAAACTCATAGAATTGTTTTTCCTTTTTGGGAAAAACCAAAGAGGCATTAAGACCTAATTTTGTTTCCCTACTTTGGTTTTAAAGCCTTGCTATCTTTTTTGGGTATTTATGTTTGAAATTTAAGTTCTTTCCCTGTTAATTTTGGTTTTCCTTACGTCAACAGTTGTGCACGGTCCCATTATCTTTCCACAATTGTTAGTGACATTCAATTAATTAATTAACTTGTCACAGGTTATTTCCAATCTAACTTCTGTTCAATCATACTTTGATGTTTTCTCAAAAGAAGTTGACCAAGAGGTTATGGTATGCATGCTAACCTTTCGACTTTCTATATTTAAAATTTTCTAAAAAAAATTCTATATTTAATTATCTGATCTTAAAAATATTTTAGGAACTAGAGGAGGCTGAAATGGAATTGGATATTATTCGAAAGGAGCATGCACCACAAGAGTCCTTAAAAGATTTCAAAGAAGAGCATCGAATCCCATATCTTACCTGTAACAATTTCTCCCCAGCAATGCATGATATGATTGTTGCTTCAGAAATTTGGATTATGCCGTCTTTTAATTGTTTTTTTTCTGCTGTCCAGCTTCTGTAAAGGATGATAACCGTCTTCAACAGATCAAGGACAGCATTCGAGCCTTGTATGTACTGATTTCAAATTTCAGTTGGTTTTGTAATTTAAATGCTATTCACTGTGAAGGAGGAGAGGGGAAAAGGAAAGTCTTATAAATTATAGAAATTACTTTCTTTTTCTCCTACTTCAAGTTAGTATTCCATTCATGTTTGGTTAAGTTTCAATTCTAATATGTTGACTTTCTGGCTAAACTAGTGGCATCCTTGCGGAGTTGCTTCTCTGGGTAGCCTGTATAGTTAAAGAAGCATGTGAGATGCTGTTAGTTACTTTAGTTGTACGATATTTTATCATGCAATTTGCGTAACTCATGTTTATAGAGACATAATAAAGTGTGTAAAGCTAGGATAAAACATGCAGGAGTGTCTAATTACACTTAGCCAGGTTATCTGGACATTTTAGGACAGAATTATGCTTAATTATGATTTTGCCTTTCTCCCCAAAACTTTAAGACTATTATATTTCCCCTGAATATGTAAGGCTGTGAATGAAACATAATTTAACTCGTGTCTTTGGTTTGATGACTGTCGAACTTCAGATGTGCGTAATCTTTAAGAAACAAATTTAGACTTATGTTGCCTATTGCTTTACAGATTGATCGAAATTCATAGACTTACATTCAGAGAATTATTATCTAATAATTGGAAAATTCGCTTGTTATCAGAGAGAAGTCCAAAGTCCAAGAGGAAATATCTGCACGCAGGCAAAAGAAACTTCTCATGAGATGTACGCGTCAAAAATATCTGGAAGCAGCAGCTTTACGAGAAGCAGAGCTTCTGCAAGAACTTGATAGGTTTCTGTTGTGTTCTCATTATGCAGCTATTATCATTTTGAAACTAAATTATTAGTTTTGTAGATTGAGGGCATATCAATTGATTTATGGTCAATCTTTTGTGGATCAGGGAGAGGACAGCTGAACTAGAAAAGGAGATTGAAAGACAACGGTTGCTGGAACTTGAGCGTTCAAAGACCAGTGAGCTTCGGCATCAACTTGAGATGGAAAAGGAGAGACAAATGCAGGCAAGATGTTTCCCAATTTTTTCTCATTATTTATTCATTTTTTTGGAAAAAGAAGTATGCACAAGCCACGAAGGGAGTGTTGCAAACAAATTTTAGACCCTTCATGTTTAGATAGTAATTACTCTCAACCTTGTTTCACTTGCTTGGATGCATTTTCTGATACTTTTTTTGCCTAATATGGCTAATTTGGACCAAGAGTATGCTAAAGTAGAATTTTCATAGTCTAGCCACAACTTATCCTGGCTTTTAGTTCTCTTAAATTATATATTGTTTTTGCTTGGTGGTATCATAATAGTACTCAAGCATAGCTAATTTTTTAAGTTTCCTCTTTCCCTATGCTGAATGCATCATCTGCTAAAGGTTTGCAAATCCCTAGTGTCTGATCATGGGACTACCACTATCTGTAGTTTCATATCTTTGCTTTTGGAGTGATGCATGAGTTTGTGTGTAGAGAGAACTTCAGCGTGAACTGGAACAAGCTGAATCTGGAATACGATCACGACGTGACTTCTCTTCCTCTCACAGTAGGTAAGTACTTTTTTATGGGGCTACAGTTTGGGATGGCTTTTCTTAATAATTATTTCGTAGTGATTACCTGATAAAAGAAGGGATCATATTAAGATATAGGAATAAAATGTCTCAGGTAACCCCACTTTTTATCCTTGAGTTGCAACCTATGGTGCTCTTTTATGAATTATTTTTCTTATAAAATATGTATGAAAATGAAATGGATGTCCTGAATACATAAGATATATGGGATATTGGCTCATGATTCTGTTATTTTTCCTCTTCCAGTTGCAAAATTCTTAAAGTACCTTGGAAATATTCTTGTTATGAATGTTTCTAGGATGATGATCTCCAGCCTGACAATAAATATTCAAACTAGCACATGTTATAGTACACTTAACTAGTGGGACACTCCATTATAAATATTTTTTCTTCCCATTCTAATGGCTGGTCAAATAGATCCATAGTGGTAAATTGCTGATATTTGTTTATATGTTTGATAACTTGCATTTTGAGTTCTATAGTTTCTCAAATGGCTTTGTTTGGTTGCTTGATAAAGGGGACCTGCATTTGAGCTTTATTATTCTCTGTAACCTTTTCTCTTCGGTTCTTAAAAATCTTTAATTAATCGTGTTTTTTGTAATTTCCTGTTATGCTTGAGTTTCCTCAGTTCATGTTTTGATCTGCAGCCGACCTCGGGATAGGTACCGTGAAAGGGAAAATGGGAGGTCAGGTAATGAAGGGAGTGCAAGAACAAGCACTGGGAGCTTGCAGTCTGAAATTAGTGCCACAACTTCTATGGCAGCCGCGCCAACTGTTGTCCTGTCTGGCTCCAGGTCATTTTCTGGTCAGCCGCCAACTATTCTACAATCACGTGAACGTCTTGATGAATGTGGCAGCAGTTACGATGAAAATTTAGATGGAAGCAAGGATTCAGGAGAGACAGGTAGTGTCGGAGATCCAGAGTTGGTTTCAGCATTTGATGGGCATTCTGGTGGTTTTGGGTCAGCTCAGAGGCATGGATCTAGAGGGAGCAAGTCTAGGCAGCTAATGGAACGAAGAGAAAGGGATGGCAGGCGTGAAGGAAAGTGGGAAAGAAAACATTCATGATACATGACTGTATGCTTAATGAGTTTGTAATGGTTCATGGACTCCAGAGGTTGTTGCATTGCCAAATAGGGGTAGTTATATACCTCACAGAGGAATCCAAAGGTAAAGAAAGTATTCAGAACATATCCGGAAAGAAGGAATTGGCCCAAAAAGTTTAAAGACAATTAGATTGGTGTTGTAGGACAGTGAAGAAATTCTGTTTAGGTATGCTCTTTTAGGTGTTTCAGAGTATGACCGTTGAGCTCTTCTGTTGTTGTAGCTTTATCATTGTTGATTTATTAGAATTATAACATCTTGTTCTCTCACATTGAAGAGAAAAATGTATATGTAAAGAAAGGTACATAATCTCATATGATACTCCATCAGCCTTCTGCTTGTGAATAATTAAAACTTTCCAGTTTAAAGGGAATCTAATTGTGCCAAAATGTCTTTTAGTATTTTTCTGGGTTTTATTCTGATTTTCTGTTTTGAAGCATAGTGTATTATTGAACGAACTGCTCCGTATTGGTGTAGATGCTGAAGCTCTGATACGCTTCCATTAGCAGATATCTTTTGAGGGTTTAGGATTTGGAGTCTGCGTTTTGACCCAGTCATGGTGATTTATATTTTCTAATGGTTAATTTCAGTAAATTACCAAATACTATTGTGTTTACAATTTTTTTTTTTTTTTAAATTTCGAGTTGTAAATACAAAATTACACCGTCTGTAAAAATTAGGGAATACATTCATAATTTGAAACTTATTTAATTCAACAGTTCTATTAATCAGTATACAAGTATTTAATGTAATAATTAATTAAAATAAAGAGTAATTAATGAAGTAATAATTTATTATTTTTTACTTGAAATAAATCTTTTGAGAAGATTATACAAGTAATTTAAAAAAAAAAGTAGCGTGACTTTCAACAATAATTTTAATTGTAAAAAATTCTTTTTTTGACATAAAATGTTGCTGATGTTTATAAATTGGGAAAAATGTTGTTAAAATAAATTTGTAATTCCTTTACTCAGAAATATAATTATATTAAAAAATAAAAATAATTAAATTAAAAATTATTGTTCTAACTTTATCTTGTCTAAAATTATATTTCAAACTAAATACAGTTGCAAATAATTTTCAATAGTTGGAATAAATTTAGAATTTTATAAAATTCATTTGTAAATTACATTTTATATATATATATATAAAAAGATTTTCAATTATATAAATTGTTTGCAGATCTATTTCCCAAGAAAGCATAAATTGGATATCTTCTGAACATAAAGCCTGTATTAGAGGCTTCTCTTTCTCTCCTTCTCACTTCACTCTCTCCACTATCTCCATCAAACTCAAAATCATTTTTCTAATTGCAGATCAGCTCTCCCGTTGCGAGGTTTCTCGCAGTTCCATTTTCTCTCGTGATATATGTTCAATTTTTTTTTTAAAATTGTCGTTTAATTCTAGTACATCACGATCTCACTTTCTGATTCCTG
Organism: Carica papaya; assembly: GCF_000150535.2. The sequence continues at coordinate 812,267 of NW_019014619.1, read as the reverse complement.
AGAAATTGATCCCCTTCTCCAATTTTTAGCTCGGCGTAGCTGTCTGTTTGTTTCCTGAGAAGACGTTGTAAAGAAAATAAGGTTTTTGGTTGTATTAAACTTAATTGTCGAAATGATTAAAAAATGATGGAGTTGTAGAATGACAGAAGCAAAGTTGTATTCTCTGTAGGAAATCAAACAGGAGGAAACGAAGTTTTCAGAGAGGAAGGGGGAAGGAAGGAGGACTTAAGAGGTAAGGAATTCTTATTCGTTCCAGCATGAGAAGTACCACTTCCTCTTATCCTGTTTCTGTTTGATTAGGCTCCTAACCTCCCAGCTGTTTGTGGAAATTCCTCAATTATCTTTACTATTTTTTGCCGTATCATTCGCTTAGCTGTTGGTTTACAAAAAGGACTGCTTCAGAACCTTTCCGTGGTTTTAAAATTCGAAAATGTAAAGCTCTAAGATTTTCTTAAAAAGTTTTAGATTTCAACGCACAAAAGTTTACTTCGCAATCTTTCTTTCTCTTTCTCGTTATTCTTTCCTGTCAATCCTGTCTGCATTGAACTTAATTATCTCAAGCAATTCTATGCCCCAAAATGTTTTGATAAGAAACATCTGAATGTTGTTCTGTACTTCGTCAAACTTGGTGTTTCATAATGTTAATGTTAAATTAATACTGCATATACTTGCTACATGACAGTAAAATAAGTGTCTCTATGACGATATAAGTGATGAAACCTTAGTTTTGCTGACCATGGATATCTAACCCTTTGTTAACAACGACAATAGTGAAAGTGTCATTTCAACTAATACTTGTATGTGGATAATGGGTGAGCTCTTATAACTAGTTAATTTGGGTCTACCTACTAGGGACCAGTAATTTCTGTTTCATTTAAAATTGTATTTTCAGCCCAAAAGCGTTAACATACTAAAGCCATCTGGTTTTGTTTGTCTTTTCAGCATATAAGCCCGTAAGGATAATAAGTTCATGAAGCATTTGAGTATTAAAAAATAAGTAAATGATGTTTGATTGTTGTATACGTAATGGCGTGAGTGTTTGGTAAAAATGCTTATAAATAAAAAGTTGGCAAAATAATTAACAGTTTCACATTAAATTTTTTATGGATAGCTTACCATGGCAACAGTTAGAAGTTTGAAAATCAAGACAGCTACTTGTAAAAGGATTGTCAAAGAGCTGCGTTCCTACGAGAAAGAAGTGGAAAGAGAAGCTGCTAAAACTGCAGATATGAAGGAGAAAGGGGCTGATCCTTTTGACCTAAAACAACAGGTATGAGTCAATATTTATCCCCTTCTATTTTAGAACGCACATTTACACTAACTTTAATTTAGGTGGTTATTGATATTGAATTGGCTGTTACCAGCACAAATTACTAGAAAATTTCTTACAAATTCTTTGGTTTTTAACTTAAAAAATCTAGTTAGTATGTTAAGTTGTTTTCTTCATCCTTTTGCTTCAACTGGTACACCTAATATGTCATTTCTATTGCCCAGTATCAGGCCATCTGTTAGACTTGATACTTGTCCACATTAATGAGAACCCTGATAAGACACTAGATTGCCTAGTCTATGGGATTGATTGGATGCCATTAATACTAATTTGTGGCTACCTTATCGCTCTACTTCTTTTAGGTCACCTACATTCAAGTGTCAAGTAATAGGTGATAAGAATAAATCTTTCTGATGTTATGCAATATCTTATTTATTGTGTCTAAGACAATTCTGGATGAGAAGGAACAATTTCCTGGTTCCTAAACTGATTTGACTCTTTTAATACTTATTGGCATTCTCAATGGAGAAATAGGCTATTCAATTTATGAAGTTTGGTTATGGAAGTCTTTGTTGTTTCAAGTAAGGTCTGTTTCTGCTTTGACAGGAAAATGTGCTGGCTGAATCAAGGATGATGATTCCAGATTGCCACAAGCGCCTGGAAGCCTCATTGGATGATCTGAAAGGAACTTTGGTACTGTTGTCATTAGTTCTTATTATGCATGCCGAACAAAAAAGTTTATGTTCCAATAGCATTCTTGTTTGAGTTTGTTAGACCTCGTATTAGGTGCTTGAAGTTTGATTCTGAGCATGAGAAAACTGCATGACTTCTAAACCCTATTAATGGGTTGTTGCTGCATGGTAGATTCAAGCAAATTATGCTGGCCCAAATTTCAAGTGGAGGATAGTGTTCATTTTATTTCTGGGCTCTGCTGGGGGTGTTAGTGCTCTTGTGCAACCAGACATATTCACTGGTTTATTTTGTTCCCCATTTTGACATGCATTCTTTAAGCACATCTTACCTAGGAAGGAAATGCTCTGTTATGCCTTTTAGTGAACATATAAAATGGATGTTATATTCCGATTATGTGTGATAGTTGCTGAAATACACTCGTAGAGTGTATGCAGAGTAAGCTCCATTGCCAATAATTCTGCTCATCCCAGGAGAGTCATCTTTTTTGTATCTAATATAATCCAGTTGCTTTTTTCCATATATAGATATCCTGTATGAAACTTTAAGTTTCCACATGTTAGCACTGAAGGAAAGATATAACCTGTATTTGATACAACATCTTAGAAAAAGAAAGTATAGCTCTTGTAAAGTTGAGGGTGACGATACCAAAGTAATGTAAAATAAAGTTATCACCGGAAGGTGGAAAAATAAAACGGAGTACATGGATAAAAGCAAAAGTAGTTTTCATGGTAAAACCACAATGGAGTATCTGTTTCCTCAGTTGTTATCTGAATGATTCATCTTGGTGTGGGGTATGCCGCAATATCTGTGTGTGCGTGTGCATGTGAGGATTTCTTTATTTGATAAGTTGTTAAGTCAACTCAGACTGCATGTTAAACAATATGTTGTCATCCAGGTGGAGCTAGAGGAGGCCGGTGAGAAGGTGGGCCCAGAAATTGAAGATGCTCGAAAAACTATAGAGGAGGTTGAAAAGTTGTTCCAAACAGTAGAGGCCTAGCTTCACAGCTCATGCTAAGAGATTTTGAAGTGGGGTCATTTCTATTCTTGGTCAGCGGGTATTTGATACTCTTTAAAACCTTGCTTGGTATATGGCATGTTATTCCATACCAAGAAAGATGTGCCAACTGCTTTTTTTTTTGCTGTTAATGTTTGTAACTAACATCTTTTTGTTGCTTGCCAAGGTACTAAAATATGTAGTAGTTTACAATGATGATTGTGTTGGATGACAAGTAAATAGAACTATGGAATTGATGCCGTGTCAGGATCTATGGCATTGTAGTGTTAAGTGAACTCTAGTACTAATTGGTCCCCTTTAGAGCACCATGTTTTTAAGCAAGAATTTGGTCAAGATTCATGAAGAAAATGTTAAATTAAACCCAAATCAAACATCAGCCTTGAGATGATGTTATTATCTATTTGTTCTAGTGGAAGACAATTATCGTTCCATGGATGTCTGCTCAGTTGAATTTTTTCTCATGGATCACGAATTTTGGTGCATAAAGTCTCCCACGTCGGTGATAATATGCAATCACGATCTAGTTGGACAGAAATGAATCAAAACTCTTTAAGAGCTCTCAAGAAAATAAAAATAACTAAAAAAAAGAACTTAGTGTTATATGATCGGGAGGTTTTATCCTCCGAAAAGGAATGTCCGTTGCTGAGCCAGCGAATCCCAGAAGCTTTGCCCTCTGCATCTCCCAAGTGAGAGCTCTACTTTGTTAGTGAATTCTTTTTAATGGAAAGAAACTAGAGAGATGTAAAGGGAGATTCTGTACATAATACCAAATGTTTTACAACATTGATGAGATATGGTAATGTCATTCTTTGTTCTTAAATTAATCATATTGGTTTCTGTTCTTTTTTTCACAAAGAATTACGGGATCCTTTCTTAATCTTCCTACGGAACGGCTTGCAAGCTTCAATGCTGAGATCAACTGCTGCTGCAAGTGCCATGAAGATGGCAGCGTCCTCCACGCATGTCACATGTCTCATGGCCAGTTGTACCAGTGGCTTGCTGCTCTTTCCTTCGCCTTGCACTCTGCAGCTCATCACAAAACCACCAACAACTGGAGCCAAGCCTGAAAAGTCTCCACTACTCTGCGGACTTGGTATTGGAGTTGCTGCTGTTCGCATTTGTCTATCAGTATCAATGAAAAACTCCCCACCCTTCTCAGCGTTAATAAGTATCTCAGACATCAGAACCCCTCCTCCCTCCTGGCCTTCAGAAAGTAGATGAAATCGGCAGCAAACAGAATCTCTGATGCCACGCTCACGCCATGCCTCCAGCTTTCCCCATGGTTGCCAGCTCTCAGGCCTGCAAACATCAGGGCGAACAATCAACCAAGCTCCTGGGTTAGACCTAGCAACCCAGTCACAACCTGATGATGGCACAAAGGGAGTTGTTATGAAGGCTGCTGCAACAGCCGAACCAGAGAGATCATGTATCTTCACCTTCCATCCTTTTCTCTCTCTTCTCTCTGTCTCTAGATCGGAGCTGTCAGCAGAACCTGACCAGTAAGCAGTCAATGGATCCAGCTGCGGTACCCTGCCAATTTATTATAACTACAGGAGTTTCATTAAAAATTTAACTAACCCATATAAGAATTTTTCACAGTTTAATCAAGTAGACATCTATAATTCTCTCGAATGATTTATCGCATATTCGTATCTCCTATAACCATTTACATGTCAACCAAACTCCAAAACAACTAATGAATATGAGAATGAATAGAAGCTTTAAAGCATTTTAAAAAAATGAAAAATAATAAAGAGAAACTTTTAACTTGCAAGGAAAATAAGACAGCTTGACATAATGCACATCACCTGTCTCGACTAAATTTGCAACTAAAAATTGGTTGCTTGATGGAGCCTCGGAGCTGAACAATCTGAGGGCTTAAAGTGGTAACATCTTCAAACTGAAAAACATATCTTGGATCGGGATCCAGTTTCACTCTCAAGTGAAGCTCAACTCCTGGCTTCCCACTCTCCTGCTTGCTTTTGCCAATGCCTATCCAACCATTGAAAAGGATTACTGGCTTACCTTCACACCATTCAGGACCAACCTCTAGCTTAAATGTCCCAATTTGCTGCCTTTTGGTCCCAACTCCGCAATGGGATCCCTTCCTCCCTGAGAATACAGCAATCTCCAAACATGCATGAGGACTATAGAAGCAACCAGGTGCCAATAGTGCTTTCAGATCAGATTCTTCAAGATAAAAGCTTGAGGCAATGCTATGAGTATCAGGAATGGCTTCAGGTGAAGACACAAATGGGATCGATGATGTTTGAACAGGAAAACCTTGAAGTTTTATCTCACAAGAACATGGAGAAGATAATGCCTGGATCCCAGATTTGGCAGAATTCAAGTTGGCTCCAGGAATCCTCAGCCCAAGTGAGCCTATTGACAACCTAATGAAAGCCTGAGGATCCATTCTTGTCAAAAGATATTTCTCATTGGATCAGAAGCAATATGCATAACTTCTCAATAACCCTGCATCAATATGCATAACTTCTCGATAACCCTGTTATAAGAGTAAGTGATATCAAAAGTCACGAAACATGACATTGCCAGCTTGTAGGAGAGAAGATGTGAGAATTAATAAATTCATATACTTAATTTTTTCAACACATGACCAAAAGATTAGAGTAGCACAAGAAGCATTTTAACATCCTTCACGTTGGGATTTTAAGTGGCGTAAGATGAAGATGATTTGGTTAGGAAGCTTCAATCACCGGTATTTAACACCACAAAAATATTGTTTTTAACCACAAAGTAGATATATTTACATTTCAAACATAAGAAGCTTCCAAATGTTTCAAAAACAGAGCAGTAACTTAGCTAGCTTTTAGTATGTAAACCATTATTTTCTGATGATCAAGTAGTTAATTGTGCAAAGTAACAAAAGGTTATGTCTATGTATATCTTGGTTTATATGTATATATGTACTTACAAAAGATTTTTTAGTGTGTAAACCATTATTTTCTGATGATCAAGTAGTTAATTCTACTAAGTGACAAAAGGTTATGTCTCTGTATATCTTGGTTTATACATATATATGTAATTACATTCAGATTGTTCTGGTTCAGTTGTCAATCCACAATAATGGGTCTAGAATAAACAATTTTATGTGTGTTGGATTCATATTGCAACAAGTTACAATCTAAGGTGGCTTGATATTGCAACAAGTTACAGTTACTTGTATTCTCTCCAAGTCTAAATTTCCAAGCACTTCTTAATCCTCAAAAACAATTCACAGGTTACAAAAATTTAGTTAAGTCAGCAATGGTTAAATCCTGGAGAACAGATCATACAAGACCATAATTAGACAAGAAAACTTTTTTAGATCGGAGCAAAATAGTATGAAGATTGCAATAAGTGCAAATAATGAATATACATGGCCAAGCATCAAAATTCAACATTCTGTTAATGAAATTAGACTGGAAAGTTAAATAACTTTCCCTTTCTTGTTTTGAGATGGAGTGGGATAAGACTCGAATTCAAGCTTTAACAATGAAGTCTCATGCCATTTGAACTACATACTCTTGACTTAAATAACTTTTACTACTTAATCTGGTATTTTAATAACTTTTGTCTATTCAAAAAAGAAATAATAATAATTGCAAACCATTTATCGCCCCCTACCTCATCCTTCCACCCACAAGCACCTTGTAAACTCCAATCAGCTTCAGCATCACTGAAGGTTAATATGCAATTCCACTATCATCTAAGCCCGACATTATTAATACCAACTGTCCTTCCTATGGACTGCTGCTGTGGATTTTGATACAGGCGGGTAAACTACATTATTATTAATTGAGTGAACACAACCATGCAACCCAAGCATCTTATCACTTTAGAATGGTAAATGAGACATAAGTGAATGGAAGAACTTGATAAGAGGTGTGATTCACTTTAGTTTGAGTTTGCAACACCAATAATTCACTCCACCAATTCAAAGCAGCAAATCATTATTGATACTCAACCTTTCATTAGAATCAAAACTATGTTTCTTCTCCCAAAGAAGGTTCTACACTTCAACATTTGGCTTTAGAACACAAAACGTACAACACAATAAATTGATAAACCAGATTACTTGAGTCACATGCAAGGGCCATTTTTGTCAGAAATGTTTGGTAAAGAGTACTGCAGGAACAAAAATTTGTTAGTTGCATTTCCCTTACAAAACTCTAATTTTATCAATTTACATCAATCTTCATCTCAATCGGGATACTAAGACGTAGGATGAAAAGAAGAATCAAGTGGAAAGTGGAACCCTATGATCCCCCATTTATATATATAGATAATGAAATATGTCAAGAATATCAACTTTTCAACTCAACCAACAGTATTAGGCCAACTGAAATATTAGATCTTTTGCCCCTTTCAATCCTACTCCCGCGAGTGATAACACTGGTACATAAGAAAATTTAATATTATTTTCATCTCTTCCACTTTCCCTCCAACCAAGCAAGAAACTTGTACTTCTTAACCTATCAATTGAAGTAAGCAGAGAAGCCACAAAGGAATTCAGTAAGTTCTGTTATTTCCGTCCCCTATAACCATATATTTCCAGCTTAAACTAACTAATTCTTCTTCAACCAACAAAAAAAACCATAAACGAAAGTCAAAGTTGCAGAAACTCGGAAATCACTCACAAAGAGCTAATCAGCGTAAAACATAAACAATTAAACTCGACGCTAAGTGGAAAAGAAAATGAAGACTCACCTCAAATAATAAATAACAAGAAGCTGTCTCAGCTACAGAACCAGGAAAATCGACTCCATGGAAACGAATTTCACTCCGAAGAATTGAAGTCCGGTAGAATATTGAAAGCAGTAGAAAATCAAAGAGCATAAAGATTAAACATCAAGTAGGAGGAGAATGTGAACAATAATTGCAGGAGGAAGAAGGAGCAGGAGCAGGAGTTGGTGGTATTATGGTTGAAGAAACGAGAAGCGACGACGGAATACAACAAGAAAGCATATATGGGATTTCACGTTACCAATTTGCACGGATCACGAGGAAACAGTTCTTCTTCTGCTCTCTCTCTCTCTCTCTGTATGTATCAGTGTAAGCATCTGCGTAAGTATACACCTATCCAATGAAATTCGCATTATTTATCACGAAATAGACGGAGAAAGTAAAGAATTTTCTTTACACACACACACACACACACACATATATATATATATACACCGCAAATATATATATATATATGTATTATAATTGTATATTAATTAATTAATAGATGAAGCGGAGAAAATAGAAGATAATTGAGAGTTGGTGGGTTTGATGAATGAATATTATTATTATTATTTTTAAATATATTTTAATAATTAATTAAAAATAAAATTATTAATTTATAATATTATTATATATATTTATTTTAGAAAAAGAAAAAGAATAATAATTAAGGACGTGAATACAGCTGGAGGCAACGGTGCATTGGAGCATACAAGAAGAAGGAATCGCTTTCAGACACATATGCCTGACTTCACCTTCTTAACTGTCCTTTACTTACTTTCCTATTTTATTATTTTTATTTTTTATTTATTTTTTATATTAATGTATTTAAATAAATTTTATGAAAATACTTACAAATTTTATTTATTTTATTAAGTTGTCTATTATTGCAAGATACATTCCAAGATTCTCAAACTTTCAAAATTCTTAATTTTAAATTAAATAAATAAGTGGTCAAGTATGTCAAATTTAAAATTTTTTAATATGAAATTTACACCACCAAAAATCTAATTAGAGGTTAATTAAAAACTTATTTAAGAAATCTCTAACTATAATCTATTCACAACGATTATTCTCGAATGTGAAATTTTTTATTATTAATACATATTTAGTTGATAATAATGAGAATATGAAAACCAATACGTTTATATTTTTCAATTGACAATAACCCATTAAAGAATTTTTAAAATTAGATTGGACGAGAAGAGATTTTGTATATTTTGAGTTTCATTCAACAACTTTACTTAAAACCCTTTTTGGGAGTGTACTTATAATCAATATGTTAAAATTTTACTCTCAATTAAAAAAAAACAGAAAAGTAAACTAGGTACAAAAGTAAAGAAAAAATATATAAATTAAACAAAAATGAATTGAATATTGTTAAAGTTAATCGATCCTAAAAAATATACATATATGAACAGGACAAAAACTTGATAAAGCGGTCTATCATGAATCAAAATATGAAAAAATTAAATAACTAACATTTTAGTACAAGTATCAAAATGATAAAAGTAGACATTCGAGATAGAAAACATGTTTGTATCAACCACTGAAATTTTGAGTCAAAAGTTAATTACAAGAATGAAAATTCTAAAAAGGTATAATTTGATACCAAAAGAATACATCAAGGATTGCATTCGAATAAGTGCAAATGAAAAATAAAAGGAGAACAAGAGCGTAAAGAGACAAGCAAAAACAAGAAAAACAGAAAAAGAGAGGGGAAAAAAGGTTTAAAATCTTTTTCTTAATAACAAAAAAAAAAATTATCCCACCGAAATAAGAGAAAATAAAATAGAAAAACTAAAATAAGTCCACTACATAAAAAGACAACTTACTCCGCAAAAGAAAAAAGTACAAGGGACATGTAACAATAACATTAAAGATAAACAACCAAAAGACTATCAAGCTTAACATCTTGTTCCAGAGAAAATTGAGTAACAAAAATATATTTTAATATTTTGTTAAGAGAAAAAAGAATATGTGTATGACATTTCAAATACTAATTAAGACAACTGGGTGTCAGATACATATTCAGAATAACGAGTGCATGATAAAAGTTATGCAGTGGAACAAAATTATTACAAATCTCTTACAAATATATATGAATTCCAAATATATAGATAAACTGAGGTCATGAGTAGTTACAAAATACAAAATAAAATGGTCATTTCTTTCACTATGCTAGTGTGCGGGAACAGTCATGCACGTAAACTTATAGATCCACAAGATCCTCATAAACTTCCAATGGTAGGTCTACCTGCGGTTCCTCACTTTTCTTCCTCATTTGGAGGGCATAAAAAGAGTAAGTTTTATATGTTCAATAAGAAAAACAGTTTTAAATTAATATCGTAAAATTTTAAAAGTTGATTATTTTATATTATCATTTAACTTCATTGTTCACCTATCTCACATTACGAAAAATTATTTATTTATTAAAAAAAAGATACATTAATACAAAAAATCAAATATACATCATGCTAGATAATAAAGAAAATCAAATAAATCATAAAATACTCAGATTTTTATGTCATGCTTTGCGAAATTGTTACAACTTTAATCTTTGAAGATAGATATAGATTTCCAACTACTCAAGTGAAATGATTAGATCAGATACAAATACGACAATTTGCTTAGACCAATTTCAAGCTGGCTAAACCATGGTATAATCTATGATCACGGTCGTACCAGCCATAGTGACCATAATACATATATATATATAATCATGATATTACTTAGTCACGGGTAACCTCTACAGATAGTGCGATACAACTCTCGTTAGGGAGTGCGTCGTAATCAATTAAGAGTGGTCCTCTTACGTCTTTTCAGACCAGATAGGGGAGGGAGAAACAGATATCCCGAAAGATAAGGAGAACAGATACCCTTCAGATATAAAACATCTAACGAGACACTTGATGCAATATACATATCAATATAGATACACTTCGGACTATACAAGCTTTATTACACTTTTTTTTTCTTTTTACTTTTATTGTTACCGATTACATATTATATTTATTACATGCAAATTCATTAAGTGTCTGTACTTCACATAACAAATCTAACGAGACACTTGATGCAATATACATATCAATACAAATACACTTCAGACCATACAAACTTTATTATACTTTTTTTTTACTTTTATTGTTAACGATTATATATTATATTTTTTACATGCGAATTCATTAAGTGTCTGTAATTCACATAACATGTTTTAAAATAAGAACAATTCGACTCATCTGATCATAGAGGTATATAAAATAGACAAATTAACAATCATATTAAATTAATTTATCTAAAAATACTCTTTAAGATGTCGAAAAAAATACTAGATTCTTTATCAAAACTTTAATGTTTTCTCTTTCATCGTTCTTCTTTCTTTCTCTCATTCTCTCACTAAACTATTATCTTTCTCTCCCTTTCTCTTTCTCTAAACCTTTAAAAATGGAAAAATGAAAGTGTGGAAGTGTGGAGATGAAGGGAAGGGGAATGATAATTTATAGAATTTCGAAACTATTAGATTCGTGCAAAGTGGTGAAATTCGGTGAAAAGAGAAGAGAAAAATATGATCGGTAAAAAAAATGAGGGAGGAGAGCCTCCTCCACCAGCGCTGGATTGCAGGCTAGTTTGTAGGCGCACAGGCTTCCTGCCGCGCGTTCAAGAATTTTTCCTAGCACCCGTGCAGGCAACCAGCTTTCTCGCGGGATTTTTCCCACATGAATTTTTTTCGTTTTGCCGTTTTTTCGATTTTTTTTAAAATTTTTATTTTCAATTTTAATTTAGTTAAATTAAAATTGTTTAAAATAAAATTTAAATAAAAATTAAAATCAACCAAAGTTATGAATCATGATAAATACTAAACAGTGTAAATTAATTAAGTTTAAAGCGGCTAAATATCCGAAAAATAGAATTTTCAAATCATTTTAGCACAATGTGCGTTAAAATCTTGTTAAAAAAAAGTGTAATATCAGCAAAAAGTTTTCTTAAAAATCTTGTCATGTGAAATTAAATTAATAGACTTTAAAAATTCATAAATAGACAACGTAATATAATAAAAATATATCTTAATATCTCATCATAAAAAAGTTAAATTATCTACTTTAAAATCTCATATAAAAAAAGTAAATAATAAGGTGTATATCAAAATATTTTACGAGAAGATGAAATAACATTAAAGTTTATCTTGAAATCTTGTCTGAAGAACAAATTTTATTATACTTTGATATTTTGTCTAAAAAGATGAAGAACAAATAAGAGATTTATCTTAAATTTCTTCAGGAGAATGAGTTAAGCTCAATATTAGAGTTTCATAGGAAAACATAGATTATTATGCCATAACAATATCATTAAATTTTAAAATCTTATTAAAAGAAATTAGGTTTTTCATCTTAAGATATCGCTAGGCTAAGGTAAGAAGATTACATATGAAAACGAAAAAGAGAGAAAAAGGAGTTAAATAAAGAAAGGGGAAAAAAAAGGAGAAAAAGTGCATAACTTTTCAAACTCTTATGGACAAAATTAGAATCATTATAATCTCTTATCTTCTTTTACAAAAGTCTAAATAAATACGGATTACAATCATATCCTAATTTCATTCGGGTCAATTTTCTCCGAATGCTTTCCCAAAACAATTGTGAGAATAAAGTTTTTTAAAAAGAAAAAATTTAGAAACTACTAATCTAATTTAGGAACCCAAATTTAGTCTCAAATATAGATTTTACCGAACTCATTCTTGAAGCCCATTTCAATTTGCCTAAAACCTATTTCCATTTCCAAATCCCTAATCAATTAAACCCTTTTTTACTCATATCAAACCCATTTAAAATTTAAATTCATAAGCTCAATTAATCTCTCTAAACATCCATTAATCCATCTCATTAAGCCCATTTTCGCAAGCCCCAAAAACGGCGTAGTATTCGGACCAAAAACCTAAGCCCAGCCCGTATAAGCCTCTCTTCCCGCCGAAAACGGTACCGTTTCAATTTCCCTTCAAGCTTCTGATCGACAAATGAAACACACACAGACAGGGGGTTCTGCAAGGTTTCTCGAAAGCAGACTAAAGGGGGAAGCTCTATGTCGATGATGGAACGATTAATTTTGATGGTGTATTGATGATGATTGGATGCGTTTAGGAGCCCGCTCAGGCAAGAAAGAAAACAGAAGAAAGGTGCGCGTCTGAGCTGGAAGTGTAAGAGACTGAGAATGCAGGTGCTCGTGAATGGCAGGGATCTGTTGAAAAAAAGGGACAGCTCTGTGGAAAAAGGGTTTCAATTAGTGTTTATTTTCAAAGGTAACAAAGAGGAAGATTCCGGGGATTTTGTGTGTGTTAACAGGATATTTGGGAATGCAAAGGAAAAATTTTGAGTGAGGGATTAAGAGGGAATCAGGTAGTAACCAAAAGCTAGAATCAAGGGAGAGAAAGAGCAAGTTTTTAGAGTTTGGAAAGATGAAGTATGTGGTAGACAAGGGGTAAATCGCATTCCTCTCATCCTTTACTGCTTTGTTATTTCCATTTTTTGTATCTGAAATTGAGAAGAAATGAAGTCAGCTTTCACTTTTGATACGCATGACTGAATGGATTGGTTATTAGCTGCTCCTTTATTTTTATTTTTACTTTTCTTTTCATTTTTCTTTCCTTTTCTTTTCTGTTCTTTCATGTTTGGCTTCTGTTTGATGCTATATTACATTACCAGTTTTTCCAGGTCTGTTTAGCTTATTTTTCTTTATTCTGCTTCAGTTCATTTTGATTATCAGGTTAGAAAACGGATGTGGATTACTGAGTGAAAGATCAGTGAATTGAGAATTCTTTTAAGCTGTTCTAAAGTATTGATTGGTTGAGACATGCTTTGAGGGTATATTTCATGTTAGGTCTTTATGTTTAGTTGGTGAATACTTAATCCGGGGATTTATTGACCAATTAGGCTTAGCGAGTTTCTGTTTTGTGTCTTGTGTCCTTATCCATTGCATGGCATGGTCTTACATGCCTCAAAACCATATAGCAGCAAGGTGTAACTGGCACAAAAACTAAGTTGATAGCGCAGGTGTAGTCAGTCATCTTTGAACATTTTTCACCATTTCATTTGTCGTCACAGACTCACAAGTTTTTCGATTTTTATCCAGGTCAGCATGATGAAAAGTTGGATATAATTTATGCATTTTAGTGTTAACATGCTAGGAAAAGTATTCAGTGTCTCTCAAGTTGGTTTTGTTGCTGTTATGGTCAGTTGCTATATGATGTTTTCTTATTTTATATTTTGCTGTTTTCAGAGATTCGAAGTGTATGTTAATATGCCTGTACCAAAAAAAAGCATGAATTTTCATTATGTTGGTTCTTAAAAAGCACTAGTTTGGTTTTGGGAACACTCAGAAGATGACTGTGTCGCATATGTTTTCTGCCTGTTACCTGTTTGAGAAAAAGACTGAAATACATAGGAGCTGTTCGGTAAAATGATCCTAAGAAAACTGACTTATTTGCCCGGAAAACTGGCTGTCTATGATTCATTTAATAATGTTTGAAAGTTCAATAAAATTAGGTTGTTTTTGGTTTAAAGATTTGGTCAATCTTTTCTGCCTTAGTTACGGTGACATAGTACTTCCAACACATCTGTCTGAATTACTTCTTTGATGAAGTTCGAGTTATTTACTATTTATAGTTATATCTAGACTTTATCTTTGTTAATGGCTCATCTAAAAAAAATGGATTTGGTGCGTGCATCGCATGAAGGGGCTGATTTGAGATATTTCAATCCTTTAAAATAGGTTCTTATGCTTGGGTGCGTTCTAGATCATAAATAGAAAATCTTTAGCCAAAGTCACTGAGTCTATTCCACAGGGTGAGTGGTTTGCACCTTCTAATTCGGGACCATTTTTAAACCCAAATTTGTCTTTTACACTAGTTTATGTCGTAGGTCTGAGTCTGCTTCCCACAAGATTAGTGTCACCTCTTCCCTCTTGAAAATTTAAAAGATAACTAGTTATTTTTTTGAGGGGTTGCAAGATGTTTCAGCTGGGACAGACGGAGTTCAGGGAGATGGGCTGAGAGAGTTGCGGATTATAGGTTAGGACTTTTAACTAGTGTGCTGGCTTTTTAGTTGGTGGGCTTTATGGGTTGGGGAAGTGCTGGTTTTGTCCTGGACCATAACTGATGGTCCAGTGAGCTTCAGGTCACTGTTTCAGTGGTTATAATCAATATTGAACCATAAAGAAAACAGTGGAAAATTACTGCCATGTTTGTGATGTGAACAAATCGAACCAGAAAATAAATCATGAAGCTAGCACCCAAATGGGACAAACACGATCAGCATAAAAGTCTTTGGAGATTATTTAAACTAAACAAATAAAAAATCCAGGAAATACAATGTGGAGGCATGCTGTAGAGACCAGACAAGGGCAAAGTCACAGATGAAGCTGGAGGAGCTGAGATGAGGAGGGTAAGGTGGCAGCAACTTTTAACCACTGAATCGGAGACGGCCCTCGTGTGCCGTGGCGTTTGCTTGGCTGTTGCTGTTTGACAGAAGAGAGTAAGCTGATCACATTAAGACGCTTGGCCTTGCTCTATGCAACGTGCAAGACGGAGACATGAGAGTGAGACTCAACAAGAGAGAGCGGTAAACACGGGGAGCAAACAGAGAGTGAGTCGGGACAGACGGAGTTCAGAGAGATGGTCTGAGAGGGTAGGTGAATGGAGGTTAGGGTTTCTAATGCGGTAGGTTTCTAGTTGGTGCTAGGTGAGATGGGGAAGGGCTGGGTTTGTACCGGACTGGAGCTAACTTGTACGCTGTCTGTCTGTTCCTTTTGTGAATCTGTTTAAAATTTCGGCCCAATCAAATTTTAAACAGTTGAACAACTTAACCAAGTTATGTAAAAGGCAAGTTATAATTAAATTGAAAAATAAAGGACATTTGTAGTACTTCAGAATGCTCACTGGCACTGGCAATCACATTAAAATTAAAAATCAGGTCTGTGATTATAATGTTCTTGAGGCAGCAATTTTTTCTTTTCCCCAATCAAGATATGAAATCTTGTCTTCCCGTTCTTGTTCTATCTGTAATGTTTTTTTAAATTGTAAAGCCATTATATGATTTATCGAAGCTATTATATCTGCAATATTTCTGTTATTTTGTGATGAATCATTTTCTGACAGGAAGTCTCTGTTTTCATGGTCCAGTAGACCCAAAAGGAAAAAGAATTCCTCAAACTCAGACAATATAGAGAATGCAGCTTTCCCTGGTATTTCTCTTCCTACCACATGATCCAGTAAGACAATTGGTGTTCTTGTTTTTGTTCTTCCCTGGTAATTTCATTTCCTACACTGTGGTATAGGTCAAGCAACAAGTGAAGGGAAAGGGGCATTATACCATTGTAATTACTGCAACAAAGATATTACCAGCGTGGTCCGTGTTAAGTGTGCAGTTTGTCCAGATTTTGACCTCTGTGTGGAGTGCTTCTCTGTAGGGGCTGAAGTTACTCCTCACAAGTGCAACCACCCTTACCGGATTATGGTTAGTTCCCAAATTCGCTATCATTCATTTTCTTAATTAACTTTGCATTTCAAGTGGTGGCATGAATGATTTCAAGCAGTTGTATCACGGGTGTGCTAAATCTTAATTCATCAGTTATTTTCCTCTTCCAAATTTCAAAAAGCGAACATTGGTTTCTGGATGTTCCTAGTATAGTTTCTTCGTCCATTTCAACAATTGAAGTATTTTTTTAAAACTTGTTAGAAATATATTTTTCAGTTTAATTTAGAATTCATCCCAATGGAATTTGAAATTAGTCTCTAGTTCCACTTAAAATTCATTACAGTTGAATTTTCATCTTTTTTGGAGTCAAATTTTTGTATCTCATGATTGAACTAAATACAGCTATTATGAACTAAGTGTATATTTCCAAATGAATTCTATATTACTCTTAAGTTCAACTGTACCATGTCACATTGTGGGTGTTATTACTCTCTTCAGCGGAGATGGTGAAGGGGGGTGGGTGCTGGGGACTAATAAATAACATAGAATTTTTGTTCCAAGAAAACCAAATAAGCCTAGCAGAAAAGTCAAATGCTATCCAGGCTACAGAACAAAGAAAAGTACGAGCTGATAAATTAATTTGTTTCTATGCAAGTGTTTCAAACCTTCACGAACAGAAACCTTATATTTGAATGTCGAAATGATATTGGAAACAAAAGATAATCTTCGTATGAGTGTGTTCCAAACCTACACAAATGGAAAACTTATAGTCAAACACAGATGAAATTGGAAACAAAAGCTAATCTGCATAACAGAAATGAAGATGCTATTCCTTCTATTCAAATCTGGATAACAAAAATTAAAATATAAAAAATATATGTACTTTTACTTCCGCTGGTACATCTTTAGGCCAACTTTTAGATGGAATTGTGGAAAAAAGTTCTTAGAAATTTGTGCTTGTCATGCTTATAAATTTTCTCTGACATTTTCTTTACAACAGGATAATTTATCTTTTCCGCTCATTTGTCCAGACTGGAATGCAGATGAAGAGATATTATTGCTTGAGGTGCTCCTATTATCATGCAAACTCAATTTCTTGAAATTTTCTTTTTACATATTTTCATATCTAATATTGTTGCTTCCTCATGAATCTGCATGATTCTTACTTGATGAGTAGCAAAATTGTATCCCAGGGCATTGATATGTATGGATTTGGGAACTGGGCAGAAGTAGCAGAGCATGTTGGAACCAAGTCAAAATCACAGTGTATTGATCACTATAATGCTGTTTACATGAACTCACCATGTTTTCCTCTCCCGGTAAGATTAGTAAAAGATCAAAATATTTAACATACACAAACCTGTCATGTGTAGGTGCCTTTATTTTTGGTAGTAATAATGGTGGTACGTTTTTCACTATTGG
>NW_019014619.1:778072-792308 GCF_000150535.2 Carica papaya | reverse complement strand
TACATTGGTTGTTACTAGATATTTATTGAGATTTGAAGAGTAACACTGATATCCCTTTTGCAGACGGAAATATCTCAAAAAGACACATTTCAAAGGTTTGAGATCCAATTTGGTAATACTGGATCATACATCTCGAACATAACAAGTACTGTCGAATACTTGTGTTTGTACTGAAAACAATGACTTGTTTAGAAAAAGAATACTATAAGGAATATCACCTTCGAATATTGCAGATGGTAGACGATTAATCAGGAAACAAGCAGTGGATACAACGTCAGTTCAGAATTGCTTAGAAACTTGTGTCTGAAACAAGAAAACTCGAGCAATCTCAAGTAAATGTCTGTTCTTTCTCTCAATAATTTCGTTTTGAGATGGTGTATCAATACAAGAAAATTGATAAAGAATTCCATGTTGGGTTATATAATTCTAAAATGAATCTGACATATTTTTTAGCATTATTACTTTTTAGTATATGCACAGAAACATCAAATTGAGTTTTGATTTTCGTATGAAAAACACAAAAATGAGCAATCACTTCAGAATGATTTTTCATAAAGTATATCTTAATCATTCGAGAAAAATCATCAACAAAAATAATAAAATACTTAAACTTTGTTTGAGATATAATAGGACATGAATCCCAAATATCATAATGAATTAATTCAAAGTCAGACTCAATTCGTTTATTAATTCTTGTACTTGACGAGGTACGATGATATTTTGCAAACTGACATGACTCACAATCTAATGAAGATACATCATGAAACTGAGGACACAATTTCTTCAATATAGTAAGGGATGGATGTCCCAATTAACAATGTGCTTCAAATGGAGAGAGAATACTAGAGCAGACAATTGATCGAGGCACCCAACTATTAAGAATGTAGAGAACTTCTTATATATGTTATTTACTAATAATCTGCTTCGTCATAAGATCATTAAAAAGACAATGATTGGGGAAGAATGAGGTAGAATAATTAAGATATTTGGTAAATGTACTTACAGAAATCAAATTGAAAGGAAGTTTAGTTAGACTTAAAATAGATGTCAGGGGAATAGTGAAAGTTGGTTTATAGTCCTAGAACCCTCAATATTATAGGTTGACCCATCAGTAATAGTTACAGGAGAGAATGCTTTTTGTGATCGAAAATTAAAGAAGATATTAGGATTACTTGTAATGTGATCTGTAACACCAGAATTAATCACCAATTTATTTGATGAAGAGATAAGACATCTTTGACCTGATTCAGCAGAAGTAATGACTGATGTGCATTTTTTCAAAAATTCTTGAAACTAAGAGAATTTTGCATACTCATCCGCTGAAAGCATAATAATTTTCTCAGAAGAGGAGTTAGCAGTAGCAACAATAGTAATATTAACAGTTTGTGTTCTCTGATTCTGATTCTATAATTTCTTGCATTGCCGTTTCATATGTCCTTGCTCATGACAGTAATAACAAACAATATTGCTTGAATAATTATTCTGAGTATCCATTGCTCTATTTTCTCTCTCGTTATTATTTCTTTCTCTTTCCCCGACAATAAGAACATACCGAGTAGATGTAGTAGTCTTTGTGTGTAACACTCTACTGAAAACTTCCTGAAGAGAAGAGATCTTGAAATTGGATAGAATTTGAGATTTAGTAGTATCAAATTCAGATGGAAGACCGACTAAGAAACTCATTATGACCATCTGCTTTCTTTGTGTTTGCTCTACCTTAATGTTAGCACTGAATGATAAAAGTACATTAAGCTTCTCATATGTCTTTTTAAATTCCATAAAGTAGGCCGTGAGAGATTTGACCTCATCTTCAGCACGATAGAAACCCTTACAAACATTATACATTTGGGGACACATTTTCTTTGCCTGAATATATAAACTCTAAATAATCTATCAGTTCTTTAACAAATTCACAATGATTAATTAAGCCAATTATCTCACTATGAATCGAATTTCTAATATGCAGAAACGTGTATTATTTTTTTGCCAGATTTGTCTAGTTCTATCAGTGGGAGGGTCTTGAGTCAAGTGATTATCCTTATCAATACTGCATAGATAAACCCTAATAGTTTTACTTTACTCTAAATAATTTGTGCAATTAAATTTATACTCATTGATCTTTGACATGGCCGGGACTATTTCGCTCACCGAAAATTTGTTATCACTCATTCTTAACTCAAGAATATTTACAAATTGTTACTCAAAAATACCCAAATATATTAGAAAATTTGAGAAAATGAAGTATCTCTTCACGCACGGTTATCAACAACCCTCCCAGAACCATCAGAGCTTCTGCACTACCGCACATGCGACTAAACAGCCTTTTTTCGGCCGGAAATCACCATAGAACTTCAATGGTTACCTTAATCTGGAATGACGTTCACAGAAACACCCCCAATCACGCTGGAGTATGGAGAATTGCTTGTTGTCGCGCGATCTGCTCCGCTGCATTTTCCCTATTTCGGCCTTCTGGTTTCGTGCACAGAATCGCCCAACCGAAGTCTTCTGTGGCTTCTTTCCCCGAACGGGAAACCAAAACGCACGGGAATGCCCTCCTTTGGCAAACCCAACGCCCATAGCCTCAATTTGCCATGCAAACCATCTCCTTGGCTCCTCCTATGTGCAACACCGTACTGCCAGCATTCTGAACTGGCTGGAGATCAGTGGTTGTCTTTCTCCGGCATCGAGAATAAGTTGTTCAACTATTCTTTTGGTCTGATGTAATTTTGACTCCTAAAACTCTAGTTCTGA
This sequence comes from Carica papaya, assembly GCF_000150535.2. The sequence goes on along the minus strand of NW_019014619.1, from coordinate 789,557 downwards.
TACCATGTAAGAATTAGAGAAGAAAGTATTATTAAATATTTACTTGTCTATTATTGAAATAAAAGTAGAAATATATATGTATGTAAATGGATTCATATGTGGTAATCAACATAAATTACTCTAATAATTTTCTTCCTAGTTACGTTTACATATTTGGAAAGATAATCATATTATTATGTATTAAGAATATTTTATAATATTTTAACAAGTATCAAGTGGCTATAACACAATTCTTATGCGGTTAGGGACACCTCTAAGACAGTCCAAATTAGAATTCCATTAAAGTGGAAGGTTTACTCTCTTCATTGTCATTTGTCATGATCATTTCTTGCGTCGTATTTGACTGTGAACCTTCACTTAGAGCCCTCTGTTTTTTGCCTTCATTTAGGTTTGGGCTCTTAAATCTAGGCATGTGTCTGCTTCTGATCATGGTTTGAAATTGCTTAACTACATGGACAGAACAAACCATTGCCTTTGTTATTTGACCTGCCATAGGCATTCAAAACTCATGTTTAAAGGCAAGATGCAGAAATGTTGGACATAATAATGTTTTTTAAGTTGCTTAAAATATATGGACCAGGAATGATATATTCATGCCAAGAAGATCTATGGTCTGAATTTGGTATTTCAAACAGCCACTTCAGTGATGCAGAAAATTGGAATTAGATCCTGCTTTGGCAGACACTGACACTTGATTATGGTCTCATCCATTTTTGGAAGTAAATTTCGATTGTAATACAGGATAAATGGCTTGGACTAAAAAGGAGAGGAGATTAAAGATAATAGCATTATCATCCTGTAGTTGTAATATTGGTTGCCTACCTCTTTACTGCCCTGTAGCAGAATTTTAACTGTTGATTTTATGTGTTTATTTTTTCCTTTATTGTTATTAAGGAAGTCGAGGTTAAACTTATTTTATGGGTTGAGATTTATAAGTACTCAGGTCTGAACCTTCTCGGGATGGAACATTGAATGGGACTCACAACTTGTAGTTACTGACAATGTTAACCCTTGACCTTTAAGAGTCCGGTACCTGATTTAACTCTCTAGCTTCAATGAATATGCATTGAGTTGGGTTGACTGAAAATTATCCTTTTTTGGTGATTAATATATGAAAATATTATCAATTGTGAAGCAATATAGGTAAATTAATTAAGAGATCGTTTCCTTTGTGTTTTATGGTATATGTAATTGCTTTCCTTTTACTTTATTGGCAGAACCACAGACTGACAGGAGCATTGGAGAGAAAAAACCTAGAGTTGGTTGTGATGAAGGGCCTTCTGTGACAGAATTTGGCTACAATTTTAAGAGGCAAGAATTTGAGATTGAGTACGAAAATGATGCAGAGCAATTATTGGCGGACATGGAATTCAAGAACAGTGACACTGATGCAGAGCGTGAGTTGAAACTGCGGGTATTACGAATATACTCGAAAAGGTATTCTGGTGGTCGAATGAATATTTAAATATTTTTGGACAATTATGCTTCTTGACAAATATAGTTAATGAGGATTAAAAGGTATTTCCATTATGTCCAAACAGCACGCCTACCTTGAGGAAATGATGAATTTGTTCTTTGATCTGTTGGTAATGCTTAAACTGGTTTCTAAAACTCATGAACTAGTTTGCTGTCAATTTGTATTGAAACTACTGCTCTTTCTTGTTGGACATTTCCACTCTTCCTATTTCGTTGAAAATCCCTTGGTGCCTAGAGTGGAACAAAGAGCAGTTGAACTTGGTCACATGTCAGAGATCTTTTGATGCAGGACAAAATAGGAGTTATCTAAAAATTTTAGGATTCAGTACTCTATAGTCTGTATTAGGACAAAATTTATTTTTATTATTCAGCTTTTTAGAGCAAGTAATTTTTTAGTGGAGAGTTTCTCTCAAAATCTGTGTTGGCATACCAGAAGAATCAAGCCATTGGTTTATTCTTTTGCCTACTTTATTTTATTTCTTACAAATAACTTATTCTTGTATTGTATTAAATGGTATTGGAGCAAGAAACAATCAGGTTCGATCATGGAAGCCGAGCAAGCAAAAATCCCTGGATTAACACAAACCCATAGAATATTGCTATTAATAAAGAAATACCTTATTCTTGTATGTATAAATTGGAATTTGTCATGAATATATGATGAGCCCCCTTGAGGATGAGACTGATTTTGTACTACTTGGTTGTGAAGAGAACTGATTTAGGAAAAATCGAGGTTAATTTGACTACGTAGGAATTTAGAGATAAATATCTTCATGCATAAAATATTAGATTACCTAGTAAAAAAGATTTTAAAATCTTTCTCTCCATCCGAACAATAGGGCTGTTATGAATATTATTAAACTCGTTGAAGAGAACGCACTTAGTATTTAAAGACTTCAAAATCCTTCTCCCCATCAGAAGAATAGGGTTGTTATGGATATTATTAAACTTGTTGAAGAGATCACACTTACGAATTCTTAGATTTTTTTTTTGAAATAATAGGAGTTCTTAGATATCACTTGTAAAAGTTTTTAAACATTACATTTAAAGATTTGATTGCATCATGCAATCAAAAATTTAAGAAACTCTCAAAATATTTTATTGAATAACTAAACTCTCTTAAAAGTGACTCTACAATATATTATAATGATTCCTACATAACCTTTCCTGAATTGAATTAGATTACAAATGCTAATAGGATTAGAAAATAATAGTACTAATACAAATGAAAAACTAAATACTAAAAATAATAAATTCTAAAGTCAGAATTATAATAGTAGGTTGCTAAATAGTGTAATAGCTTATACTTAATAGAATTATGGTTTCTGATCTATTTAAGCAATTTAAGCATAGATCCTGTTGGATCAACAACCATCTAGGTGTTTAAGAGAAGGATCTTCGTCAAGAATTTGATGAGATTCCTAAACATGTCAAGTCCATTTACCTTGCAATAAATACATAATTTGATCAAATATGATAATATTTCATAGTAAAAGAAGTGGGACAGAAAGTTCATGCAAGGATGCTAATAATCCATGGTTTAGAGAAAGAATCGTTGAAGTTAATGTGTTTTTTTTCTTTTTTTTTTTGACACGGGGACAAATTGATAAAAAATCATATGAATAAAGAAACAGAGTGGATTATATTTGGTAATCAAATTTATCTAGGAACATAGTGGAATTTGAAGATAAGGTTTTCTCAGCTACTGGAGAACTGATGCCGGACAAACTAGGAGTTTCTAAAAAATTTAGGAGTTTTACTTCTTTACATGAAAAATGCAAATTATTCGATTGTCTTACTGCCCTTAGTCAGGTTACAAGCTCAAACTTCTAGGTTCGACAAGATTTTTTAGTTTAGGTTTTTCCGATTTAAGTTGTCTTTGGTATGTTGATTAGTAAATTACTTTTCTTGGGTATTTAAACTGTTTTATTTTTTTTTTGAAATAAAAAGTATAAAATATGTATTAACATGGTACTAAAAGAACGGGAGTATCGCCCATGTACAAAGTCATTTACAATGAAGTTAAAGTGTTAATAACATCTTCAAAATCCATATCACTATTGATATCATAATTTAGCATAATTGACCCAAACATATGGATCCACCTATCTTTTAATCTATTAGTACCACTCTCAACACTATCAAAAGCTCTTCTATTCCGCTCTTTCAAAATGACCCTAAAAATAGTTAAAGGAATAATGTTAATAATATTTCCTTTTACATAGAAACCATCCTAAGCCCAAATCTCTTCCCAACTGAACCCAAGATAACCCAATTGATCCCTAATAAACCATAAATCACATACCATAAGCTATAAGCTGTAGGACACCACAACAGTAAATGGTTACATGTTTCTTCTGCCTTTAGACAGCAGTAGTATCTGTTAACAATGATTCTGCCCTTGTTTTTCTGTCTGTCCAGAGTAAGAATTCTTTCTCAGCACGCCTCCCATGCAAAGAAAGTTATTCGGGGAGGGATTTTTGTCTTCCAAATGAGCTTTGCCGGAAACACCCTTCTGTCAGTAGCACCCTTAACACTTAAATATTTATAATGTGAAGTAACAAAAAATTTTTCATTCTTTGCAGTTTCCATACAACCTGATCTGCCTTGGTTGACACCTGCTGTGAATCAAGGAGCTGCAGAAAATTTTCAAACTCTTCAATCTCCCAATCATTCGAATTCCACTTTACATTAACACGCCATACAGTACTCCCATTTACAACCTGATATGCCTCCTCAACTGTCATCTTATTCAGTTGGACATATTGTAAATTCTGGGAAACCTCCTCCTTAAACAGCCATCATCAACTCAATCATCCTCCCAAAATTAATTTGGTACATATTCTAGCTTTCACTTATATAATGCTGAAAGGTTTCCACAGCATCAGAATTTTCCTCACGGACCATGCCCGTGAGGAGTTGTTATTTTGGTCATCACTGCTGCTGTTACATATGATCACCCCATCTTGTTTCAATAATCCATCTCTAAAGTCTATTTTCTTTTTCCCAATACCTCCACAAACCATTTTCTTTGCACGCCTTCATTCAATTTAACCAAGGAACGAATCCCCAATCCCCCATAATTAAGGGGTACTTTTGATGTCTTTCCCAATTGACTAAATGATATTTACGTTCATCTATACCATCACCCCACAAAAACTTGCATTGAATACTTTCTAATAGTTTTGTCACCTTCATCGGAATAGTGATTGTAGATAAATAATGAATTGGTAAATTGGCGAATGTGCTCTTAATTAAGGTATATCTTCCTTTTGGCAGAAAACTTCTTTTTCAACTTGCAAGCTTTTGTTTAAACATATCAATGATCGGTTCCCATGTAGTTTGATCCTTATATTTAGCATCCAACGGAACCCCAAGAACTTAAAAAGAAAATTTTACTTCTTTGCAGCTCAAAATTCTAGCAAAAGGTCCAGCATCACCGTTTCCTCCTATTCTGACCAATACAGATTTGTTAAGGTTTATTTTGAGTCCCGAAACCGCTTGAAAACATAATAAAATACATCTTAACTGTAAGAGATTCTTCAAATCTAGTTTTTCAAAATATTAAGGTATCATCCGCAAAGAACAAATGAGTCATCACCGTGCTGTTCTCTCCCCTGCCAATAGAGACACCCCTCAACAGCAGCCGTTCATTTAGCTCTTTCCAATGGCCCATTGAGAGATTCCATACTTACATTGTTTTATGATTCTCCCAAAGCACAAGATTGGGTAGAAATACTTTTTAGAATTCTTTCAAGAATTAGTACTGCTTCATTTAGGATTTCTACACTATATATTTGGAGAAAACTAACATTGAGTCATTCAAGTTTTGGGAACTAGTCAAATTTCAGTATTTTTATCTCATAAACTCTTTAGTTAAGCTTCACAGAGTGAAGCTTCGTCTTATGTTTTCTTACTGCCCAGTTTTCTCTCTCAAGTAATCCAGTCTTACCTATATTAATTTTTTGTTTATGTCAATATTGCTCAGAATTTAGGTAAAAGCATATGGGACACTCCAAGAGAAAAGTAGGCATATATGTCCTACTATCCTCTGCACTTGCTCAATTCTCATTTCTAAATCATTATAGGATATTGAGTTGCTAAGTGTTGATTTCAGTTTCATTTGCTTTTTTATCTTGCTAAATTCTCGGGAAATATCAGTTTGGTTATGACTTCAAAATTTGCCACACTTTATGTAAGATGTAATAATAATAGCGAAGTCATTACCCGGTTTGTAGTCACAGTATAATGATTTTCTAAGAAGAGTTCTTAGTTCAAATTATATCACTACCAATCATCTAAACTGATCACAACTATGTGGATCTAACGTTTCATTGTCATTGTATCAGTTTTTTCTTAAAATTTTCTCTCATTCAATTTATTCATTCTGCATGTACATGATCATTGTTTTATATCTGAATTCGTCGACAGGCTTGATGAGAGAAAACGCAGGAAAGATTTCATACTGGAAAGGAATTTACTTTATCCTGACCCTTTTGAGAAGAATCTCTCACCTGAAGAGAAGCAAATATATCAGCGCTACAAGGTTTTCATGCGGTTTCATTCGAAAGAAGAGCATGAGGAACTGCTTAAGAGTGTTATTGAGGAACATCGAATTGTCAAAAAAATCCAGGTTCTTCAGGTTTGTTGCTGATGCACGTCTTATCCCTGAATTCCATGATTTGGTGTATGGTTTGATCACTAACATATGATACAGCTCCAAGTAATGAAAAATGCTAGAATCAATAAAAGTTTACAAGCTGTTTAGGTTGAATATGGTTTTCCTAGACAGCTAGGCAGGACTTAGACCTGCGGCTCTTGGCTATTCCCATCTCCTTTTAATCAACTCATCATTTTGTATTTATTAATTGATACTATTTAAGGATACTTGTGGAGATAGTTTGTTGGTACCTATCTCTTTGGCTAATATTCTTTCTTCACTTACAAACAATAACTATGAAGGAAGCTCGAGCCGCTGGTTGTAGAACAGTTGCTGAGGCAAATAGATTTATTGAGGAGAAGAGGAAGAAGGATGACGAAGAAAGTGCCCATAGGTTAAAAGAAGGCATCCAGATTAGTCAAAGTGGTAAAGTCTTACAAAGGACAAATAATCTCAAGGGTGAAGTTGATGGCAGTCCTCGGGGAGCGGCAAAGGGTTTACAGCCTTTTGGGAAGGACTCGTCTTCCACTACCACAGGACAAGCTATCTCAATCTCCTTGGATGATTGGGATATCAATGCCTTCCTTGGGGCTGATTTACTGTCTGATACTGTAAGAATGCTGTTTCCTGTTTCTCCCTGTCTTCACCTGTTTAACAAATTTTCTGGGAAAAGTCCAGTTTCAACTAATGTTGCAACCCGGACTTTCTAAGTATATTGTAATGGATTATCATGCAGGAAAAGAGGCTCTGCTGTGAAATCAGGGTACTTCCCTCGCACTATCTAAACATGTTGCAGACCATATCAATGGAGATTATGAAGGGAAATATCACCAAGAAATCAGACGCATATAACTTGTTCAAGGTAGAACCAAGCAAAGTGGATAGAATTTATGACATGCTGGTTAAAAAGGGGATTGCTCAGGCATAATTAATTAACCACATATCTCCACCATATATGTATGTCGACTTGTACAGTTTCTATTTTTATTTGGGCCCTAATGCTGATACCAGATAGAGTTATATTAATATGAGTGTAGTTGTCATCTTGTAATTAGTGAACAATAAGATACAAAGAGCAGTTTGTGCAAATCTTCTTCATGTCTAAATGCCCTTTACGGCATTTTTATTTTTTCTTGTTTTTTTTTTTCTTTTTTCCTTCGGAAACTGATAACAGGATGACAAAGTTACAGAAACTTCTCTGAACAAGAGTGAAAATCATAAATCACCTCAATAAAAAATTCTTTAAATTTTCAAGCATTTGGACATATAGACTTATTTTGTAGGATTAGTAGCACAAGAACTTTGTATTTTGTTTATTTCTATTGCATTTAGTTAGCCAGAATTATTTAACTTCTATAGATTTTGGTATTGGATGATTTTATTTTTGTACTTTAATAATATCATTTTTTTTATTTAATAAGATTCTACTACTATTCAATCACTATTTTATAACGAAATTTTATTTTTAAAGCAAATTCTGTTTAAGGGTTACACGAACTCTAAAAATTTTTTTTAATAGCTTCTACATTTGAGGTTACGAATATATATTTTAAGATCAGAAATAATTATAAATCGAAAATAATAATTTTTCGGCAAAAATATTAAAAAGAGAAAGTTATTTGTTCTTTGAATTTGAAATGTAACGGGGATTGAACCCTAACATTAACTTATTTAAGGAGAGATTCTGTCAAGTGATTCCAAATGCTTTCATTGAGTGGCTTAGAGGGAGCGCAACAATTAAACGTATATTTACATATGGTTTGAATAAAGAGAATGATATAGATAAAACAACGCAAGGTGTGATCAAGAATTAAAGAAAGAATCTATGTTAAATAAAATCAATCATATATATAACAAATAGTATATTGTATATTATTAATAATTAAAGTTTATTGATAATTTCATAACAAAGTGAGTGGTACGAAACATACTCTAACAAAAACAATGACAATGTTTTGTTTGAGGTTTACAATGACCTCCTTTATGATTTGGGCATGATGAACAAAAATGATTACAAGCTGTGTCATTAACTCCTGGTAAACATTTACCCCACTGAGGATTATCATTACAACACCGTGCTTTATCGTTGGTAATTTCTCCTGTATTTAAAAATATCAAAAGACATCACTATACAAATAAATTAAATTATATTAAAAAAATTTCCGAAACAATTAAAACATTCTAAAAAATAAAGTTAGACTCACCGTATTTTTGGTTCAAAATTAAAACAAAAGATTATGTTGATCAACATATGTGTATATATGTATGTTAAACTTATAGGCATATTATATGTATATTTAATAGTTTATACAAAAGGTAGTAGTTTGTAATCTTTTAAAATAGGCAATCTAACTTGCAATTAATTCAATAGAACTTTTAAAATGAGTCCAAATCACAAGTTGTTTATTACCTTTTACATTTGTTGAAAATGAAGGTGATTGTAAAGGAGTTAAACATTCGACTTCATTTGCACGTCCACCATTTAGTATTCCTTCAAAAAATAAAAACATAATAAATATAAAAATATATTTTTATATGGAGCAAGTATTTAAAGAAAAAAACAGTTAATTATAATGTTTTGAAAAGAAAAACAATTAATTTTGAAAGAAAATATAATGTTTTGACCAAATATGTGTATTGACAATTTCACAAATATAAAACTATATGACCTTAGCAGGAGTTTAAAAAATTTTAAAGCTCATAAAAAAAAATAATCAAAAGTAAAACAAGTTAAATAGTTATGTATATAAAATAATCAAGCTACTAACCCATGCATAAAATGAGAAGGAAGCAAACAAATGACAGAGTTCTTGGAGAAGCCATGTTTCCTTCAAATTTTTTGCTTTGTTTTGATGTTTATCTTTTTAGTATGATGTGAAAATACATAGGAAATTTTCTTATATTTATATTACTTGTAAATATTTTGATAGAATGAAACTGCTATCATATTAATATAAGTTAGTTTAATAAATACGTTTAATATTCCTAAATAATCATAATTAATTTCATTTATTTCAAAACTGAAATAGAAAAATAATTTTTTATGTACTCTAAAATGTAATTAAAGATTTATTAATGTAACTAAAAGTTAATAAATAATTTTCTTTTCTCAAACTATTAAAGTTATATTATTGAGAACTAAAAGGGTAATATTTAAGGTGAAAATAGGCACTTTGATAAAACCCGCTATTTAGAGTTTTCTTAACCATTTTTTAAAGCGTGAATCTCTAATATTTTCTTTAATTTTTATTTATTTCAGTATTTAATCTATTTAGTTTATTTTTCTTATAGAGATTTGTGCCACAAATGAGATGAAAATGCTCAATGTTTTTGGGATAATACAAAGTATATGTTAAGCAAATTGTTTTATGTAACATGGGAGTAATAGTTAGATTTTTCCCATTAAAATGATTGTGTTCGGATAAGCAAAACAAAATTTTTAGTAGTTTTTGGTCTATCAAAATTATATGAGATTGGAGAAAGTTTTTTTTTTTTTGTGTTGTTATATGTAGATATAAAAACTACTTTTTACTCCTATGAACATCAATGACCATCAACAACAACAACCCCACCTTTCAGATGTCTTTCATTACAACCCTAACCTAGGTGGTTCTACTCGAAAAGAAAAAGAAATGTAAAAATCTACAATCTTGTCCCTAAAAAAGGCAAAAGTATCTGCACCCAATTGCCCTTGCATGGTCCATGTACCATTATGGAAACACAAATTTGTCTTCGAAACATGCTAGATAGATTGATCAGTGATGAGGAAAACTATCGGGGAATTAACTCCATGGGCCCCCTCAAAGCACCTAACCTTGAAAATATCCATGCCCTTTTCTATCAAAAGCATCGGGATACCATTGGCACTAGCGCAAACAATTTTATTAGGGACATTTGAGGGTCTCATCAATAGTAATTTGGTGAATAATACTCTTGTTACACTTATTCCTGAAAAAAATTGTTGATACTTTTACCATGTTCATCTATTAGTTTATGTCATGTCATTTAGAAGATCATCACTAAGGTCCTTGCATATTGACTCAAATTCATTATTAGGAATGTTATTTGGTATAAACATGTTAGCTTTGTGCTCAGACACCAAATTATTGTTAACATCATCGTCATTTAAGAGGGTTATCCATATGATGAGAGGAAAAAAGTGAAGAAAGAGTTTATGGCCATCAAGTTGATATGGAAGAACCACATGATATGCTTAGTTAGGATTTTATTGAAGATACTTTAATAAGTTCGTGGTTTCTCAACACCTAGAAGAATTGTGCCATGAGATGTATTAAGACCCCCTCTATGAAAATCAAGATTAATAGGGATAACACAAAAATCTTCCATCCATCATGTGGTATCAAACAAGGAAACTGCCTCTCCCCTTATATCTTCGTGCTCTGTATTGAAGGACTTAGTCATATGATGAATTAAAAGGTTAGAGTAGGTGATTAGGAGCTACTCAAAATGAGGTTGTGGAGGTTTGAGTGTTTCCTCGATCTTCTTTACAGTCGATCTTATCTTATTTGTGAAAGCCATATTTGGACAAATGAAAATGAGCAAAGAGTTCTTCAATAGCTTTTGTGATAGTTATGGCTAAAAGACTAGTCCATCTGATGTGAGCACAGATGGTTTATTAAAATAACCAACCAAACCAAGAGAAGAATATGCCAATTGTGATACCCAAATTAATTTAATTGTAATTTAAATTAATTTATAAATATAATTTTTTAATTTTTTGAATTTTAATTTAATGTAAAAATGAAGAAAAATGGGAGGGGGATGAAATTGAAAATAATTTTGGGAAAAAGGGGTGAAAATTTAGATTTTGGGGGTATTTTTTTAAAAAAATCAGAAACTAGGGGGTCAAAACATAATTTAAGAAAGCTGTGCCACATAGGACGCCTAGTCAGTAGTCCCAATGAATCGGAACACGCCGTGTGGCAAGGGACACTGACACGGTGTCATGTGGGCGATCTGCGTGCCTGCGATCGGATGGCCCAGATTTGCTCCCGCGTGCACGGACAGCCCAGATTCACTTTCGCACGCACGGACGGCCTGGATGTGTTCCCTCCCCAAACACGATCGGAAGTTCAGATTTAAACGCAATCGAACGGTTCGCATCAAACGCGATAGATGGCCCAGATTAAAAGGGAACGGATATAAATAACCATCTTCATACCAAACCCTAACCCTAGCTGCTAGACACCCTCACTGGAGAAGAAGACCTAATTGCCGGGAAGGAGAGTCGTCGTAATCCGCCGTCGCGCCGGAGCCGCTTTCACTACCAAAAGAGGTAAAAATTTTCTTATTTGCTCAGAATTCAATTTTAAACACCCCCATAGCCTA
>NW_019014619.1:763816-777841 GCF_000150535.2 Carica papaya | reverse complement strand
GGTCAAAAATGGCTAAAATAGCTGACTCGAGGCAAACCACTGTCGCGGGTGGCGACACTGCCGCCGGAGCACGGAGGAGTCATTGTGTTGAAATTTTAAAATTGGCTAAAAAGAGGTATTGACACCGATTTTGGATTTTTAGGATATTGTAGGTAATTGTAGCGCGTTTTAATCCTGAAGAAAAATTCACGAAACCCGGGGACCACCAATAGGCGCAGTCAATAAGTTTAACTTTTCAGGTATCAATTTGAGTAAGAATCCCTCACTTTATTCTCTGTTATGGAATTGAAGTCAAATTAATAATAATATGGTATTTTGTACAATTTAAAAACTATCCATAATTAATTACGGATTACTAATGGAGATAGAACCGAAAATTATTTACTGTTGATTCTGTTGATTGATTTTACAGTTTAAATGCATGATAGTATCTGATTGATTAATTTTATAGTTTTGAAGGCATTTATTATTTATTTTATGTGATTATGGTTGAATTGGAAAACTGAAGATTAAAGGTAAACGGGGAACTGTGTGATTAAGTGAATGGATGAAACGACAGCTTTACTGGATATCTTGGGAGATGGTAGACGAAGCAGGTGCATAGGGAACCCTACTGTGAACATTGTCTCATATCGAACAAAGTATCAAGACTTAGTAATTCTACACTCATATCAGATTGGGTATGGGGATGGCTTATTTCACCCTCATACTAGATGGGGTATTGAGGTTTTGTAATTTCACCCTAATACAACCTTCACGTGTTGTGGGGACATCTCTATGAACCTCCATGGATACCAGTAGGCTGATAAAAGAGAAAATTATTATTTCAACCAATGGCATATGAAATCATGATATGTGTTATGTTATTGCCTCTATAAATTGTTTTGTAAATCTTGCTACAGTAAGTAGACAGTAAACGATTTTGTTTATGATAAATAAATTTGCTTAATTAAGAGCTCCATTAGTTGTTTTAATTTTTCTACCAACCTATATTTCTGTGTCGGTGAGTAGTGTGATATTTTTACTGAGATAGTGTAGATCATTCCTTTATTAACAATTTCAGATCAAGAGGACCAGGATCCAGAGCCCGATCCACAAGAGTGTTATTAATAGGATACCAATTTCATTTATTTTCTGTTTATTTCCTTAATTTTTTTGTATTTCCTTCAATGGGTAATCCCCGTAGCAATATTTGGTACTTTAACTTACTGTGTAAGGGATGTAAACCTTAACTAATTATTTCACTTCCGCACTTAATTTATAATTTATTTTTTTTTGAAATTTTGGGGTCATTGCAGTTGGTATCAGAGCCGCATTTCTCAGAACCATTCCTTACACAAGTCCGTAGGAAACACCAAAAATAATGAATTATCACTCAATTGTTCCTTGTGAAATGCAGGTACAGATAGATGAGGAGAGGAAGACCCCCACTAAATCGAGTAGCACAGGAGGGTTCACTTCGAAAGGATGTTGACCGGTTATTTGAGATGCTAGAGAGACTCATCGCTGTCCAGCAGGCCCGGGAGGAAAGGAGAGAGCTACTTGACCCTCCCCCGCTGCCACAGATTGAGTCACCTCTGTAGTAAGAGGATCCCGAGCCACCCCGGTACGACTTTGCTCCTCCATAGTATTACTCGGAACCACCACAGTATGATCTAGTGCCCCAACCATAGTACTATCCGACACCACCACAGTATGGCCCGGTACCCCAACTGCATTACTTGGCACCACCACAGTACAATCTGGTGCCCCCACCGTATCATCCAGTACCACCGCAGGGCCATCTAGTACATCCTCAGCACAGTCCAGCTCCTCCTATGATGGACACAGACTACATCGAGAGGTATAAAAGATTAAACCCATCTACTTTTACAGGGAGATCCTCATTTAAAGAGACCGAGTACTAGTTAGTTGAGATAGAGAAGGCCTTCACGACATTTGGGGTGATTCTCAAACAGAAAGTCATCCTTGCTACCTACATGTTGGTGGGAGAAGCAGGCCACTAGTGGTAACTGAAGCAGGCCACCCTGCCCATTCCAGTCACTTGGGAATAGTTCCTGATGGCCTTTCATGCAGAGTACCTTCCAGAGCATCTCCAACATCTGAAGGAGATGGAGTTTGCACACTTGATCCAGGGGGACATGACTGTATCAGAATATGCTCACAAGTTCCTAGAGTTGGGCCGATATTCCCCTGAGAGCATGACGGATAAAGGTAGGAAGGCTAGAAGGTTCAAGTGGGGTCTCCATCCTGAGACCAGACAGCAGTTGTATGTGCTCAACCTCAGAACTTATTCAGTTGTTCTAGCCAAGGCACAGGTAATGGAGAGGAACCTACGCATCTTCTCTCCAGTAGTAGGGAATCTCAGGCCCTCGACTCCACACCACAGACTAGCACCTACTGCACTTGTTCAATAAAATAAAAGACCCAAGCTGAAACTCAGGCTCCTCCTCAAGTTCCAGCAGCAGGGCGCGGTAAGACCTGTTAGCACTGTGACAAGGATCATGGGGACCGACCTTGCTATCGCCTCAACAACACCTGCCACATATGTGGTAGCACCCAACATTATGTAAGGGAGTGCTCGAGGAACCAGAACCCAGCCATACCTCCTATCTAGAGCAGGGTTTACAACCTCACTCAGGAGGATGCAGAAGCCGACCCAGATATGGTATAGGATACGTACACTATCTGTAACCATCCTGCTCATGTTTTGATTGATACTAGTGCATCACATTCATTTGTTTCATATGTTTTTGCATCAAAATTAAATGTATTAACTGAAAAACTTGATTCTGTGTTGTTTGTGTCTACTCTTGGGAGTAAGACACTACTGGGGGAAGTTATATACTAGGCTTGTGTCATAGATATAGCAGATAGGAAATTGAATGTGGGCCTAATAGAAATTGACACGGAGGACTTTGATGTAATTTTAGGAATGAACTGGCTAGCAGAGTATCATGCCACCATAGATTGTTTTTGTAAGAAAGTTGTATTCAACCCTCTTAATGATGAGTCATTTACAAATTAATAAAATTCTTTAACATTTGTTTCCCTCATGGCAAATTCTTTTATTATCAAGTACTTTAACCCGATTGTTTTCTTTAATTAGGTAAACCCAAGAAAGATATTTGTATTCAAGATATTCTAGTAGTATGAGACTTTTCAGATGTGTTCTGGATGAACTACCCGGACTACCAGTGAACAAAGAAGTCAAATTCACCATAGACTTTCAGCTAGACATCCAGCCTATTTCGGTTGCACCTTACCGCATGAGTCGTATTGAGATGAAGGAACTGAGGAAACAGATAACTGAATTGCAGGACAGTAAATTCATCCGACATAGTGTGTCCTCTTGGGGTGCCAAAGTCACATTTACAAGAAAGGGAGATGGGACATTGAAGTTATGTATTGACTACAAAGGTCTGAACAAGGTCACAATCAAGAACAAGTACTCCCTCCCCAAAATCGATGACCTTTTTGATCAGTTGCAGAGTGCCCAAGTCTTCTTCAAGATAGACCTGCGTTCAGGTTATCATCAGGTAAAGATCAGGGCAGAAGACATTCCCAAAATAGTCTTTCAAACCAGGTACGGACACTATGAGTTCCTAGTCATGCCATTTGGACTAACCAACGCTCCAGCCATCTTCATGGACTTGATGAACATGATTTTTAGACAATTCCTTGATTAGTTCGTCATTGTGTTCATCGATGATATCTTGGTTTATTCAAAAAGCAAAGAGGAACACGCTCACCATCTGACTCAAGTTTTGTAGGTTCTCAAAGAGAAGAAGCTGTATGCAAAGTTGAGTAAGTGTGGGTTCTGGCTTGAGCAGACTACCTTCCTAGGGCACATCATATCAAAAGATGGAGTGTCGGTGAACCCCAAAAAAGTTGAAGTAGTGCTCGGTTGGAAAAAATTGACCTCAGTTAAGAAGATCCGTAGCTTTTTGGGGATTACAGGTTATTACCGTAGGTTTGTGGAAGGGTTTTCTAGCCTAATTGCTCTTCTGACTCGGTCACAAAGAAGAAAGTCAAGTTTGAGTGAAATGAGGATTGTGAAAGAAGTTTTTTAGAACTATAAAAACCATTGACTACCGCACCTGTGTTAGCCTTGCCAAGCAGATCGAGTGGATATACGGTTTATAGTGATGCCTCCTACCTAGGATTGGATTGTGTTTTGATACAGCATGGGAAGGTCATAGCCTATGGGTCCAGACAGTTGAAGAGTCATGAGAAAAACTACCCCACCCATGACTTAGAACTTGCCACAATTATCCAAGTCTTGAAGACTTGGCGCCATTACTTGTATGGGGAGACCTTTTAGATATATACCGATCATAGGAGCTTGAAACACATATTCACTCAAAAGGATCTCAACATGTGTCAAAGAAGGTGGATAGAAC
Source organism: Carica papaya (assembly GCF_000150535.2). The sequence continues at coordinate 773,438 of NW_019014619.1, read as the reverse complement.
TCCTCAAGGACTATGATTATAATATCTTATATCAACCGAGTAAGGGCAACGTGGTAGTCGATGCACTCAGTAAGAAAAGTGCAGGTATATTAGCTCACATTATGGTTTCTGAATGTAGAGTGATAAGGGCCACACAACAGGTACGACTTCAGGACCTAAAGAGAGTTCACATGTTTGGCCCACCTGACTGTTCAACCTGAGTTAATCCAGAGAATAAATAAAGCTCAGTCCGGCGATTCCACCCTAGCAGCCCTCAAGAAAGATGCAGAACAGGGAGTTAATTCAGAATTTTGAGTCTCTACCGATGTATTGCTTAGATTCCAGGACAGGGTGTGTGTTCCATGTAACAGTGAGTTGAAAAGGGACATCATGACAGAGGCCCATAGCTCAAAATTTGCTATGCATCCTGAAAGTACTAAGTGAGATCCTGATTTTGGTGGAACATGATGAAAAGAGATGTGGTTGACTTTATTTTTAAGTGTTTGGTATGTCCGCAGGTCAAGGTAGAGCATTAACACCTAGGTGGGCTACTTCATCCATTACCAATTTCGGAGTGGAAGTGGGAGCATATCACCATGGATTTCGTGACGGGATTGCCTAAGGCACGCTTAGGACATGATGCTATTTGGATAATTGTTGACCGACTTACTAAGTCTTCCCACTTCTTGGCCATCAGGATGACCAATCCCTTAGACAAGTTAGCAAGAATGTATATCCGGGAGATAGTCAGATTACATAGAGTACCAATGACAATAGTGTCCGACAGGGACCCCGGGTTCACTTCTCGATTCTGGTCTAGCCTTCAACAAGCCATGGGAATAAAACTGTCCCTTAGTATTGCATTCCACCCCAAGACTTACGGACAGTTAGAAAGGACGATCCGCACACTTGAGGATATACTCTGAACTTGTGTTCTTAACTTCGGGGGCCATTGGGATGACTATCTACCCCATGATAGAGTTCGTCTATAACAACAGCTACCAAGCAAGTATTGGCATGGCTCCCTACGAGGTGTTGTACGGTTGCCCATGCAGGTCGCCAATATGTTGGGAAGAAGTGGGTGATAGGAAACTATTCAGTCCAGATCTCGTAGAAGAGACTACAACCAAAATAGTTAAGATCAAGAAGAATATTCAGACGGCTCAGAGCAGGCAAAAGAGTTATACGGACACCCGGAGGAGAGATTTGGAATTTGAGAAAGACGATCGGGTGTTCCTTAAAGTCACCCCTTTCAAGAGAATCCGTAGGTTTGGCAAAAAAGGGAAGCTGAATCCCTGGTTTATTGGGCCATTTAAAATCTTAGATAGAATTGGTACTGCCGCCTACAGACTGACACTGCCTCTAGAACGTTTCAGGGTCCATAATGTGTTTCATGTGTCCATGCTACGCAAGTACAACCTTGACCCTTCTCACATCTTGGCTCACGAGCCTCTTTCACTCTAAGATGATCTGTCCTACGAGGAAGTACTGGTCGGTATTATGGACCGAAAAATCATATTACTCCGCAACCGGAAAATTCCCTTTGTTAAGGTCTTATGGCAGAATCAAACACCAAGAGAAGCCACATGGGAGCTAGAATCAGACTTCAAAGCCCAATACCCCCAACTGTTTGATTGAGTGAGAGAGAGACAAATTTGAGGGACCAAATTTCTTTTAAGGGGGGAGAGTTATAATACCCAAATTAATTTAACTGTAATTTAAATTAATTTATAAATATAATTTTTAAATTTTTTGAATTTAAATTTAATGTAAAAATGAAGGAAAATAGCAGGGGGATGAAATTAAAAATAATTTTGGGAAAAAGTGGTGAAATTTTGGGTGCTGGGAGTATTTTTGAAAGAAAAATCAGAAACTGGGGGTTAAAATGCAATGTAGGAAAGTTGTGCCACGTAGGATGCCTAGTCAGTAGCCCCAACGAATCAGAACGCGCTGCATGGCAAGGGATGCTGATGCGATGCCACGCGGGAGGCCAAGCGGGCGATCAGCGTGCCCGTGATCGGAGGGCTCAGATTCATTCTCGCACATTCCCTCCCCAAATGCAATTGGATGGTCAAATTTAAATGCGATCAACGGTCCAAATCTACTTCTTATTTAAATGCGATCGGACGGTCTATATTAGATCGTGATGAACGGTCCAGACTCACTCTCTATTTAATCGCGATCGAACGGTCTAGATCAAACACAATGGATGGCCAGGATTAAAAGGGGACGGATATTAATAACCATTTTCACACTAAATCCTAACCCTAACCGCCAGACACCCTCGCCGGAGAAGAAGACCCAACTGCCGGGAAAGAGAGCAACTGCCACCCGCCGCTGCGTCGGAGCCACTTTCGACTGCCAAAAGAGGTAAAACTTTCCCCCTTTTCTTGGAATTCAATTTTAAACACCACTATGGCCGAATCGGAGTAAAAAGACTGGCGGATTGGCCGAAAATTACAAGCAAAGCCCGCCGGTGCCTCCGCGGGAAATTTTAAAAAACACCTTAGATGAGGCCCTTCTGATTCCCATTCTGCATAATTCTTTCGCCGTTGTAACCACCGTTTTCTTCTCTACAAGTTGATCGAAGCAAAACACCCAATCGCAAAGGTGAGCCAGCGGAGCCATAGCACCGGAAAACTCCGCCGCCAGTGATTTTCAGTTTTTCATTTTTTTTAAGCCAACCGAGGCCCCTTAACGTGTTTTCTTGTAGGGATTGATGCAAAATGCCGAATTCGACCGAAAATGGCCAAAACCAGCCGACCAAAGGCAAACTGCCACCATGGGCGGCAGTGTCGTCATTAGAGCACGGTGGAGCCGCCGTGCTAAAATCTGGAATTGGCCAAAAAGAGGTCCTAACACCAATTTTGAATTTTTAGGATATTTATAGGTACTTATAGCACGTTTAAAACTCGTGAAAAAAAAATTCAAGAAATCCAGGGATCGCCAGTAGGCGCAGTCAACAAGTTTAGCTTTTCAGACATTAATTTAAGTAAAAATCTCTCATTCTATTATCTGTTATGGAATTAAAGTCAAATTAACAATAATACGGAGTTTTGTGCAATTTAAAAAATATCTATAATTAATTACGGGTTACTAATGAAGCCAGAACCAGAAATTATTCATTGTTGATTATGTTGATTAATTTTACAGTTTAAATGCATGATAGTATCTGATTGATCGATTTTATAGTTTTGAATGCATGTATTATTTATTTTATGTGATTAATGTTAAATTGAAAAATTGAAGATTAAAGATAAATGGGAAACTGTGTGATTAAGTGAATGGATGAAACGACGGCCTTACTGGATATCCTGGGAGATGGTGGACGGATCGAGTGCATAAGGAACCCTACCGTGAACGTTATTTCATACCATCCGGGGTATCGAGACTTAGTAATTTGATGTTCATACCGGATGGGGTATGGGGATGACCTGTTTCACTCTCATACCAGACGGGGTATTGAGGTTTTGTAATTTGGCGCTCATACTAGATGAGGTATGGGAATGACCCATTAATTGAAAATATTAAAGGAAAGGGTTCACGCATTGTGGGGACATCTCTATGAACCCCCATGGATACGAGTAGACTGATAAAAGAGAAAATTTTTATTCCAACCAATGGCATATGAAATCATGATATGTGTGATGTTATTGCTTCTATAAGTTGTTTTGAAAATCTCGCTACGGTAAGTAGGCGGTAAATAATTTTGTTTATGATAAATGAATTTGCTTAATTAAGATCTCCATTAGTTATTTTGATTTTTCTACCAACCTTCATTTCTGTGTCAATGAGCAGAGCCTTTTTCGCCACGACATTATTATAGTAGACGAAGTGAAGCTTGAGTGATCGGTCGAGAGTGGACTATATTCAGCTAATCCATAAGGAAGTTGACTTCCAATCATCTCGACCTATGAAAGAGTCAAGCCCTTTACAGGTGATTGGAACCCTACAAGCAATCTGTCGTGGTAAGGTAAGTCGACATAGCTCCATGTATATGTTCTTTGGAGCTAGAATCCATAAATAGAATGAAATGAAAGAATGGTGAGCCTAGGGCGACGAATATGGCTCAAGGGTGTCTATACAAAGCGTTCTCTGCGTGATATTCTTATTGGGCTAGTGTAGTTCATTTCTTTATTAACACTTTCAGATCAAAAGGACTAGGATCCAGACCTCGATCCACAAGAGAGTTTCGAGTAGGATGCCAGTTTCATTTATTTTCTGTTTATTTCCTCAATTTTTTTTGTATTTCCTTCAAAGGATAATCCCCGTAGCACTATTTGGTACTTTAAGTTATTGTGTAAGGAATGTAAACCCCAACTAATTATTTCACTTTCGCACTTAATTTATGATTTATTTTCTTTGAAATTCTGGGGCCGTTACACCAATAAAGAGTCCAAAATTCCATGAAAACTCGAGAGTAACACATGAGAAAATCTCCCCCATCCATGGGAGATTTTTCTCTGAAGGAGGAATGCCTCTTTTTCTTCTCCACATCTTTCTCAAATGAAAAGAAAATCAAGATCAAACAATTTTGAGAATCAAACAAGGGAGAATCAAGATCATATCTTTTTAAGTTTTCTAACTAAGATCATAGTTTTACAAATAAAGAAACTAACATTAAAAGCATTTATCACATGATCATGGATTCACTTTCCTAAAGAATTAAGAGATTTTCTTTAAATTATGAGATCTTCTAAAGATCTTCCTTAAATTAAGAGATCTTCTTTAATTTACAAGATTCTGACCATTTAGGAGATTTCTTCAAAGGGATGAAATATCTACTCTATTTTGGTTTTAATTTTCCTAAATGTAATTTTATTTCTATTCTAGTCTTGATGTAATTTGTATGTAAATTTTACAATTAATTTAGGAGATTTATTTCTTTATATTTCACTTAGCTCAAAATTATAAATAGCCCTCAAGAATTGTATTCAAGATTCAAGATCAAATCAATAAAACACAAAACTTTTAGCTTGACAACTTGAGAGACTTCTTCAACCTTCTTGTTGATTGGGGGATTGACGTCTATTTATTAAGATAGTTTTTGGCGTGTTCATCATTCTCTTTCCTTGAATTGGATTAAACTTATCAAGATTTTTCTTATGGTGTTCTAATAGATTCTTTCATCTCTATTACCTTAGTTCCAATAACAGGTTGATTATGGGTTAAGTAAGAAATGTTTATATAGAGATTGATTGTTTTGTGCTAATTAAAATTATGAGAGTATTTGATCACATGTTTATCCTATGTTCCACATCACCCTCAAAGTCAAGGATTTTCTTATCCCAAAATTTTGATTAGGTCAAAGCCAAGGAGCTGGATGCGATTAGCATCATTCCACCAACAACTAACCTCTAGACCTATCTTGGTGTGCTGTTAATAAACATTAAACCTAATCATCTCAAAATCTTATTTTGAAAATTATTTTCTAAACAAATTCGATTTAACTCTTACATAAGCACTAAATTTTATTTTTATTTACTTTTAGATTTGAGTTTATGATTACATATTTTTAGATTAAAAATAACTACAAATTGAAAATAATTATTTTTTGGCCAAATTGTGAAGAGAGAAAATTATTTGGAGATTGAACCCTAACATTAACTTGTTTAAGGAGAGATTCTGTCAAGGGATTCCAAATGCCTTCATTGAGTGGCTTGGAGGGAGCAACAATTGAAAGTATATTTATATATATGGTTTGAATAAAGAACATGGTATATATAAAACAACACAAGGTGTGATCAAGACTAAAGAAAGAATCTATGTTAAATATAATCAATCATATATATAACAAATAGTGTATTATATATTATTAATAATTAAATTTTATTGATAATTTCATAACAAAATGAGTGTATGAAACATACTCTAATAAAAACAATGATAATGTTTTGTTTGAGGTTTGCAATGGCCTCCTTTATGATTTGGGCATGATGAACAGAAATGATTACAAGATGTGTCATTAACTCTTGGTAAACATTTACCCCACTGAGGATTACCATTACAATACCGTGCTTTATCGTTATTAATTTTTCCTATATTTAGAAATATCAAAAGATATCACTATACAAATAAATTAAATTATATTAAAAAAATTATGTTATATTTATTATGATACTAGTCAAAAAATTTCTGAAGCAGTTAAAAACATTCTAAAAAAATAAAGTTAAACTCACCATATTTTTAGTTCAAAATTTAAACAAAAGATTATGTTGATCAACATATGTGTATATATGTATGTTAAATTTATAGGCATATTACATGTGTAACACCCCAGCCTAAGGTGGGCTGGGTGTCACTTAAATAATAATTAAAATCTATATATTATAATAAAAGGTAAAACAAAAAAAAGAACCAGAGGCATAGACGCCTCTGGTTCGAAAAAGAAAAAGAAGCCCACACGGGGCTTCCTCGAGGGAGAAGCTACGTACAGGATTCTAATTGCCATCGCGTATAAAAGGAAGAGAAAGGCGATAGAGAGAGGGATTGGATAGAGAGAGAAAGGTAGAAAAAGAGAGAGAGAGAGAGCGAGAGAGAGAGAGAGGGAAGGAAGGAATAATAAGAAAAATAAAGAGAAGATGTCAGCGACAGTTGCATGCTCAGATTGTTTTTGATTTGTGGCAAAGCAAGAATAGGGAGAGAGGAAGAAGATCTACGTGTGGCAGAGTAACACCAGAGAAAAAGATCGGAGCGCAGCAACCAAAGCGCGATTTTGCGCATGTGCACTATTTTTCAGCTCGATTTCATTTTATCTACATTAGATTTGAGTGTGTGGTACATTCTGCGACGTGTTCCGATCAGTTCACGATGGCGTGGGATGGTCGACGACGTTCCGATGATGGTCCTATAACATTCTAACGACAATGCATCGAGGCACGTGCAGAGGTTATGGTGGTTATTCGTGATGAGAGTAGTTTCGCATCCATGGAATTTCATGAGAACTTGACTCAAGAGCAAAAATTAGGTAAGCGCGTAAGCGCATACAAATATAGTTTAATCTTTCTAAGATATTAAAATTATGATGTTTAATAATTGATAATTAAACACAGGATTTCGACGAGATTTTACTATTGATTGTTGTGTTCTTATTTATTTTATTATTAAAATTGCTGATGAATTATTTTGTTATGTCTTGTAACTGAATTCGTATATGTACTGATTTCTATGTAATTGAGAGTATATTAAGGATATATAAAAGAGTTTAGGGTGATGGATAGTTAAAGTATGTGTGTTATAGGTATAGAATATATTAAGTAATAAAATTAGAAAATTTATTAGTGAGAATTTATTTTAGAGTTTTGATATGACTCATAGATATTGGATATTTTGAGCTAAGTGTGCAAGGGATGTACTTTTTATTATTTTAAAATTTGTTAAGTGAAGTATTCTTATAGATTATTTTATCATGATATGGTGTGCGTACAGTCAGAACTCTGCATGAGAGTTCGAACTGTTACAATTGTTATTAGAGTCCACATTCCTCGTAATCATTCCTTGTATCATGAGGCTTAGGATTCCCACAAGGTTTAGAGTTAAATGAAATTATATAAAATAAATCCTATGAGGTATTTTAGAGATGTTTCTGAACCTCAAGAGTCCAAAAAATATGTAAATATAACAAAATAAGATTTTATTGCTTTAAAAGCCTGAATGGGTACGACTATTTGAGTTTGAATGTGATAAATCTAGGAAACAGAAGGTTAGGGCGTCACTTGGAAGCCAATTAAAGATAGCAAATATGTAAAACTATTAGAAGCTTAAACTTCTAACTTAGCTTTAGGAGAGAAAAGTTAGAAATTGATAAAAATGTTCTGAACCTTAGTTACTGCAAATTTGGACGACCAAATTTATTTTAAGGGAGGGAGATTGTAACACCCCAGCTCAAGGTGGGCTGAGTGTCAATTAAATAATAATTAAAAAAATATTATAATAAAAGGTAAAATAAAAAGAAAGAACTAGAGGCATATAGGATTCTAAAAAGAATAAGAAGAAGAAGAAGAAGAATAAGAGGTTGTACACGCCTCTGGTTTGAAAAAGAAGAAAAAGCCCACACGGGGCTTCCTCGAGGGAGAAGCGGTGTACAGGATTCTACCCGTTACCACTTATAAGAGGAAGAGAGAGGCGGGAGAGAGAGAGGTAGAAAAAGAGAGAGAGAGAGAGAGAGAGAGAGAGAGGGCAGAGAGAGAGAAAGCGAAAGAAAAAGAGAGGGAATGAACAAAGAATAAAAAGAAGAAGGAGAAGATGGCAGCGGCACCGACACGCCCAGATCGTTCCTGATTTGCGGCAAAGTAAGAATAAGGAGAGAGGAAGAGGAGCCACGCACGGCAGAGTAATGCCAGAGAAGAAGATTAGAGCATGGCCGCCAAAGCGTGATTATGTGCATCCGCACCATTTTCCAGCTCGATTTCACTTATCAGCATCAAATCTGATTGTGTGGTGCATTCTGCAACGTGTTCTGATCGGTTCATGGTGGCGTACGATGGTCGGATACTAAATCTCTTCTTCGATTTTCTGTATAACTTTTCTACCTATTTTGAGCTGTTAGAAGATGTTTTTAGATCAATTTCACTTTCTCTGTAGTTTCTTCCACTAATTCAGGTCCAACTAGTTTTCGTTCTCCAACTTTTTTCCAATAAATAGGTGATCTGCAGGGTCTTTCGTACAAAGCCTTATAGGGTGCCATTTGAATGCTAGAATAAAATAAAATATATATCCCAAATTGTCATTTTTGTCAAAAATAAAATATCATACATCAAAATAAATCACCAAACAAGCATAAATCAAAATAAACCACCAAAACAAGCATGAAGGTTCATTTTAAAAAAATTTCATTTCCATCAAAATTATTAACTAGAAAGAGCACTTAGAAATGTAATTAGAAATACCAAAAATTCCTTACTGGAATCGAGTCGACTTACCCTTTTGAAAAAGAAGGCAAAAAGCTCCTAGAGATTCCTTAAAAAAGCTTGCAAAACTCCTACTTTCTTCTTCTTTCTCTCTCTAACTTTGATAGAATTTGAAGAAATGGAAATGGTGAAGAATAAAGGGAAAAGAATGGTTTTTAAAGGGAATTGGAGAGTCATATTTACGCCACATGGTGAAAATCTAAGAGGCTAAATGAGGGCAGGCTGTAGGCTGTAGGGATTTTTCCCGCCTCCAGTTGTGTCAAATTTCTAATTTTCTCTGTTTTCCTTTGAAATGTTGTTAAAATTTTTTTTTGGAAAATAGAAAATGAAAAAGATAACTAATGAAATTTAAAATGCCAATGATTTTAAATACTAACATAATTCGAATAAAGTGTTAATAACATCCTCAAAATCCACTTCACTATTGATATCATAACTTAGTATAATCGACCCAAACATATGTATCCACTTATACTTTAATCTATTAGTACTACTCCCAATACTATCAGAAGCTCTTATATTATGCTCTTTTCAAATAACCCCAAAAAACAGTTAAAGGAATAATGTTAACAATATTTCTTTTTACATAGAAACCATCCTAAGCCCAAATCTCTTCCCAACTAAACTCAAGAATACCCAAATGAGTCCCTAATAAAGCATAAACTCATACTCCACTAGCTATAAGTATTAGGACACCACAATAATAAATGGGTTACATGTTTCCTCCTGCCCTT
>NW_019014619.1:696676-710939 GCF_000150535.2 Carica papaya | reverse complement strand
CTTGAAGACTTGGCGCCATTATTTATATGGAGAGACCTTTCAGATCTATACCGATCACAAGAGTTTGAAACACATATTCACTCATAAGGATCGCAACATGCATCAGAGAAGATGGATAGAACTTCTCAAAGACTATGATTGTGACATCTTGTATCATCCGAGTAAGGGCAACGTGGTAGTCGATGCACTCAGCAGAAAAAGTACAGGTATCTTAGCACATTTGATGGTCTCATAATGCAGGCAAATTGGGGCCACACAACAGGTTCAACTTCAGGACTTGAGGAGAGTCACATATTTGGGCCATCTGACCATCCAGCCTGAGTTAATCCAGAGAATAAGGAAAACTCAGTCACCTGATCCTGCCCTAGTAGCTCTCAAGAACAATGCAGAATAGGGAGTTAGCTCAGAATTTTGAGTCTCCACCGATGGGTTACTCTGATTCCAGGACAGGGTGTGTGTTCCGGGTGATAGTGAGTTAAAGAGAGACATCATGACAGAGGCTCATAGCTCAAAGTTTGTCATTCATCCCGGAAGCACTAAAATGTACCAAAGCATGCGTTTTGGTGGAATGGGATGAAAAGAGACATAACTGACTTTGTGTCTAAATGCCTGGTATGTCAGCAGGTTAAGGCAGAGCATCAGCGCCCAGGCGGGTTACTTCAGCCTTTACCGATCCCAGAGTGGAAGTGGGAACATATCACCATGGAATTCGTGACAGGGTTACCTAAGGCACGCTCAAGACATGACGCCGTCTGGGTAGTTGTTGACCGGCTTACCAAGTCTTCCCACTTCTTAGCCATCAGGATGACCGATCCTTTGGACAAGTTGGCAAGAATGTATATCCAGAAAATAGTTAGATTGCATGGAGTCCTAATGATAGTGGTGTCCGACAGGGACCCCAGGTTCACTTCTCGATTTTGGAGTAGCTTCCAGCAAGCCATGGGAACGAAGCTGTCCCTCAGTACTGCCTTCCAGCCTCAGACTGATAGATAGTCAGAAAGGACAATTCGTACACGTAAAGATCTGTTCCGAGCTTGTGCCCTTGACTATGGGGGTCATTGGGACGACCATCTACCCCTGGTAGAGTTTGCCTACAACAACAGCTATTAAGTGAGCATTGGCATGGCTCTGTATGAGGCGTTATATGGGACCCCATGCAGATTGCCGATTTGTTGGGAAGAAGTGGGCGATAGAAAATTGTTCGGCCCGAAACTTGTAGAGGAGACTACATCCAAAATAGATAAGATCAGGAACAACATTCAGACGGCTCAGAGAAGGCAAAAGAGTTATGCGGACACCCGGAGGAGAGAATTAGTGTTTGAGAAAGACGACCGGGTGTTCCTTAAGGTCACTCCTTTCAAGAGAATTAGTAGGTTTGGTAGGAGGGGAAAACTGAACCCTCGATTTATTGGACCATTTGAAGTCTTAGACAGGATTGGTACCGCCGCCTACAGACTAGCACTGCCTCCAGAGCTTTCCAAGGTCCACAATGTGTTTCATGTGTCCATGTTACGCAAGTACAACCCGAACCCCTCTCATGTCTTAGCCCACGAACCTCTCCCACTCCAGGAGGACTTATCCTACGAGGAAGTACCAGTCGGCATTACGGATCAAAAGAGCAGATTACTCCGCAACCAGGAAATATCCTTTGTAAAGGTCGTATGGCAAAACCACACACCAAGGGAGGCTACATGGGAGCTAAAATCAGACTTTAGAGCCCAGTACCCCCAGTTGTTCGATCGAGAGTAAGAGGCAAATTTAAAAAACCAAATTTCTTTGGGGGGGGGGGGGAGTTGTAACACCCAGCAATGTTTTTATTATTATTATTATTTTATTTTATTTTATTTTATTTTATTTTATTCTATATAAATATAAATAAGTATTAATTTAATTTAATTTATTTAATAGAAATAATAATAATAATAACGGTTAAAAATTATTTAGGGATTTAATTGAAAATAATTTTGGAGAAAAGGGGTAAAATTTTAGGTTCTGGGGGTATTTTAAAAGAAAAATCGAAAAAGGGGTCAAAACACAATTTAGAAAAGTTGTACCACATCAGCTGCCTAGTCAGCAGCCCCGGCCAACCAGGATGCGCCAGGTGGCAGAGACGTTGACACGGGAGGCCACCCGGGAGGGAGCCACGTGGGCGATCCACGTGCGCGCGATCGAACAACTGAGATTCGTTCTCTCGCGCACAGACGACCTAGATCAAAAACGCGCACAGACAGCCTAGATTGCATCGCGCACAGACGGTCCAGATTGAATCGCGCACGAACGGCTTAGATTGAATCGCAATGAATGGTCCAGATTCACTCCCTATTTAATCGCGATAGGACGGTCCAGATTAAAAGCGATGGACGGCTCATATCAAAAACGGATGGGTATAAATAACCCCATCCGCACCCAAACCCTAACCCTAGCCGCCAGAGCCCCTTGCCGAAGAAGACAATCCAGCCGCCGGGGAGCCGACCGCCGTCGTACCGGAGTAATTTTCGGCCGCCAAACAAGGTAAAAATTCTATCCTTTGCTCAGAATTTGATTCTAAACCCACCTATGGTCAAATCGGAGCGAAAGCACCAGCCAATTGGCCAAAAAATGTCGTCAAAGCTCAGCAGCGCTGCGCAGGGTGTTTCGATTTTTACCTCCGATGAGGCCCTTCCTGATTCTCATTCTATGTGATTTTTCCACCGTTGTGATCACCGTTTCCTCCTCTATAGGTTGACCGGAGCAAAACACCCAACCGTAACGTGAGCCGAAGGAGCCGCCGCATCGGAGAGCCCCACCGCCGGTGAGTTTTAATTTTCTACATTTTTCCTGTCCACCGAGGGCCCTAAGTGTGTTTTCTCATAGGAACCGATACAAGTTTGGCTGAATTCGGCCGAAAACGGTCGAAAACAGCCAACCTGATACGGATCACCGTCGCCGGAGCACAGCGGAACTGCCGTGCCGGAATTCCAAAATTGGCCGAGTAGGCCCTACGTCTGATTTTTGGGTTATTTGGGACATGTGCAGGTACCGTATGCGCATTTCAGTTTCCAAAAAAAAATTCAGAGAACACAGAGATCGCCTGTAGCCGTAAAATAATCTAGCTTTTGGCGTCGAATCAAGTAAGGACCCCTCACCCTATTTCCTATTATGGAATTGAAGTTTGAATAAATGATAATACTGTATTTTGTACAAATTAAATAGAGACGCATAATTAATTACGGTTGCTAATGGAGCCCGAACCAGACATTATTCTCTGTCGATTCCTGTTTGATTTATTTTATAATTTAAAAGCATTATGGTATATGGTTTATCTATTTTATGATTTTAAATGCATGTATTGCTGCTTATTTCACTACTGTTTGATTTTGGGAATCTAAGATATGATTGCATTGTTGGATGCACGTTACTTGTTTATGTATTTATGTTTGATTTGGTGACGGAGACTAAGGACAAATAGGAATGGGATGTGATCTGATAAATGGATAAGACGATAGCCTCACTAGATATCCTTGGAGATGGTGGACGGACCAGGTTCATAGGGGACCCTACGGTGAACGTTGTCTCATACCAGACGGGGTATGGAGACTTATTCATTTGGCACTCATACCAAACAGGGTATGGGGACGGCCTGCTTCACCCTCATACCGGATGGGGTATTGAGGTTTAATGTCTCGGCGCTCATACCGGACGAGGTATGAAGATGGCCCTAGAATTAAGACAGTTAGGGAGAATGGCTCACGTGTAGAAGGGACACCCCTATGGATCCCCATGGATATTAGTAGGCTGGTGAAAATGAAAAACGGTAATAATCAGTTATTGTTAATGAATACGGATTTATGATATGTTTTATGTTACTAATTATGCATGAAATTGTGATCTGTATGATATTATTGTCTTTATAGGTTGTTTTCATAGGTTCTCCAAGGGTAAGAAAAAGGATAAGTGGTTTTATTTTAAATAAATATTTTGTTTTAAAATTTGTGCTCCATTGGTTGTTTTTGGTTTTCTACCAATCTTTACTTCCGTGACGGTGATATAGTGTGATGTCCTCACTGGGCTAGTGTAGCTCATTCCTTATTTAACCATTTCATATCAGGAGGACCTGGTTCCCGAGTCCGATCCACAAGAAGACGGCGAGTAGATGTTAGATGCTTTATAGTTTCCTTTATTTTTTCTCATTTTTTCGTATTTCTTTTAGAGAACTGATTATGTAATATTATTCAGTACTTTTAAGTTATTGTGTAAAGGATGTTAACCTTAATTTTTTATCTCGCTTCCGCACTCAGATTATTATATGTATTTTCTTTTGAATTTCTGTGGCCATTACATTTGGAAACCAATATTAAACCGGTTAGAAACCAATTATTCGATTCCTAATTAGTTAGAGTAAAAAATTAATTTAACCAAACTAGTCACTTAACTGGTTTGGTTTGAATTGATCTTTTTTTGTTTGACTCGGTTCAACAAATTTCCACATATGAGAATATTAACGTATTATTTGCTAACATAATGATAGCTAGCAAAACCTTTATATTTTTACACAAAAGACATAAAAATTTGAAAGTCTAACATATAAATATGCATATATATTTATATTCATATTTTGGTGTGCGTAAACTTGTCTAGTGATATATATTATGATATCAACCCTCCCTAGCGTAAACAATTTTTTTTAGAAAATGGTTATATGCATATATTTAATTATTATATATAATTATTATCGATTATTACTTTATGATAAATTAATGGTTATTATATTTTTTTTTGTAAAAGATTGTAAATTTGAGAAGGATTGCACTTCTGTACTAATTCGGTTGAGCTACTTTTTTTGGTCCAATTTTGTTCTACAAGCCCCAACAAATGAGAACATCAACGCATTCTTTGTTGACATAAGGATAGGTAGTAAAAACCCTTATATTTATATACAAAAGGCATAACAAATCGAAAGTCAAACCTCTCTCTCTATATATATATATTCATATTCAAGTGTATATTAACTAGTTCAGTAATATACTTTGTCATACCAATCTCCACTAGTACAAATATATATTTTTAAAAATAGTTGCATACATATGTTTTATTATTATCAACTATTATTTAGTTATAAATTAATACATATGAGTATATTGTAAAGGACCAAAATTCAAAGGGAAACAAATTCATAAATTAAATGTGGAAACGATTAATAGAGTTAGAGTTTACATACCTTACACAATAATTCTGAATACCCAATAAGGCGACAGGAATGTTCATTCTAAAAAACAAATAAAAATTAAAAAATAAGACGAAAAGCGAATAATTAAGCATTTTAGGACAACCTTCACTAGCACTTGAATGGAGTCCGCATAGTGAACTACTCACAACCTTCTTGCTGATCAAGATCTAAATTTTGGTCTTCTTTATCTGAAATAGTTAATGAAATGGTGAGCTACACTAACTCAGTAAGAATATCACACTAATCACAGATAAGAAAAATTGAAGATTGGTAAAAAAATTAGAAAAACAACTAATGGAACCCTTGCTTTATTTAAATACATTAAGAACTTAAAGACATTTGTTTAATACTTACCATAACGAGTTTTCCAAAGACAAGCTATGAAACTCATATTCATATCACTTTTCACTTTCACGCATAAGAGAACGAGAAATTGTAGCTTTTCTTTCTTACCTGTTTACTGGTACCCCTAGGGATCCATAGGGGTGTCCCCCCTACTCGTGAACCCAATATCCAATTTTACAATTAATCGATCATCCCCATATTCCATCTAGTAACAGACGCCAAATATTCTATTGCCTTGATATTTTGTCCGGTATGAGGGTGAATCATATCTCCTAAACCTTTCCGGTAAGGCACTTCCCAACCCCGTCCGACTAAGGTAACGTTCACAGTAGGGTTCCCTATGTACTAGACCCGTCTCTTTTTTTGGGTAACCAGCAAGTCTTTCATATATATATTTTTATTGACAAATAACCAACAAACTCGTACCAATATCTCATATCACCTTCACAGATCAATTAAACTATATTCATGCTAACGATTTATAACCAAAATAAGATGAGAAGTTGATAAGACTATTGAACTATAAATTAAAAACATGTATTATACGAAAATCAAGCAAGTACGACAGTAAAACAAATAAACAAGAAAATCAAGACAATTATAAACTAATATGTTCCAGCTCCACTAGTAACCTATAATTATTTTTATAATTTTTTAATTTTTTATAAAAACACAAAATTATACATCGTTAAGTTTCAATTTACAGTAACAGAGAACAGGATGAGGGATCCTTACTTAAATTGGTGTTTCGAGATGTCGAGCTATCTACTACGCCTCATAACGGGTACCAGGTTCCCTGAATGTTTCCTATCGAATTGAAACCACTCATTACATACCTAAAAATACCCCAAAAAATCTAAAATTGGTGTCCAAAACTCATTTTGGCAAATTTTTGGGTTCCAACACGACAACACCGCCGTGCTCTGATGCCAGCTCCGCCACCCACAGTAGCTGTTCACCTTAGCCTTGTCAGTTTTGGCTTATTTTAGCTAATTTTGGCTGGTTTTAACCGTATCCTTATAGAAAAACATGTTAGGGGCCTTGATTGGCCAAGAAATCATAAAAATACTGAACCTACCGGTAGGGGGACCTTCGGGTACGGCAGCTCCGCCAATCCTCCTTCGTGACTGAGGTTTTTTCTTCGACTACACTGCACGTAAAAAGGACAGTGAACATAATGATAAAAAAATCAAGTGAAACAGAAATCGAAAAGGGACTTATCATAGAGATTTTGGGGTTTTAGCTGCGGCAGCTCTGCCAGGCTTTGCCAGCGGTTTCCAGCTCACCCGTCGTTCTTCTTGTTCTGATTTGGCCACAGGGATACTTGAAATCAAATTCTGAGTGGGTAGGGGGAAATTCTACTTTTTTTGGTAATTGACGGTGGCTCCGGTGTGGCAGTGATTGGCAGTCGGCCTCCTTCTCTAGCGTCTGATTCTTTTTCTCTAGCGTCTAGTTCTTCTTCTATAGTGGGGTGTTGACGACTAAGGTTTAGGTTCCCGTGTGATGCGAAGTATTTATAATCATTATGCAATGATCTGGGCCATCCATCGCAATCGATCTCATCCGTCTAATCCCACCTAAAGGAGGAAACGAATCTGCACCGTTTATCGTGATTGGTCTCGATCATTCGATCATGTCTAAGGGAGAAATGAATCTTGGTCGTCCACGCATGGGGGATCGATTCTGCGCTGTTTGATCGCGGGGCACCCAGATCATTAGTGTGGCCTCCTGCGTGGCACCGATATCAACGCACCTTGCCACGCAGCGTGCTTCGATTCATCGAGGCTACTGATTGAGCAGTCCTACGTTGCCAAACTTTCTCTATTTGTACTTTGATATCATGTTTCCAATTTTTCTTTTAAAAATATTCCCAAAACTCAAATTTTCACAATTTTTTTTCTCAAAATTATTTTCAATCTCGTCCTTATTCATTTTTTCTCAAAATTCTACTTAAATAAAAATAAAATAAAATAATAAATTATTTTAAATTAATAATTAAAAAATAAAAACTTTGTCTCGGGTCGTTCTTTGGGCCCATGTATTATAACTCTCCCCCCTTAAGAAAATTTGGTCCCTCAAATTGATCACTCTTTTTCTCAGTCGAACAAGTGGGGTATTGTGCCCTCATTCTTGATTCCAGTTCCCAAGCAGCCTCTTTCTGCGTATGGTTCTGCCATAGGACCTTGATGAATGAAATTTCTTGGTTGCGGAGTACTCTAATCTTTCGGTCTACAATGCCTACCAGTACCTCCTCATAAGATAGATATTCTTGGAGTAAAAATGGCTTGTGAGATAAGATGTATGATGGGTCCGGGTTGTACTTGCATAACATAGATACATGGAACATATTATGAACCCTGAATAGCTCTAGAGGTAGTTCCAGTCTATAGGTAGTCGTACCAATTCAATCTACCTTAAGAAATACTCAGTTACCTTTCTCAAATTTCAAATCCCTCATCCAGGAGTTCGTATAACTTTCTGCCTGCTCTAAGCTGTTTGGATGTTTTTTTCTGATTTTAACTATCCTAGTTGTAGTGTCATCCATAAGATCTGGGTCAAATAATTTTTTTTTACTCACCTCTTTCCAATAGATCAACGATCTACATGGGCGGCCATACAATATCTCGTACAGAGCCATATCGATACTTTCTTAGTAGCTATAATTGTAGGCGAACTTTATCAGAGGCAGGTGATTATCCTAATGGTCCTCAAAGTCTAAAATACAAGATCAGATCATATCCTCCAGTGTGCAAATTGTCTTCTTTGATTGTCTATCTGTTTGAGGGTGGAATGCGGTGCTAAAGGATAGTTTCTTTCCCATGGCTAGCTGAAAATTAGACCAAAATTGAGAAGTGACCCCGGGGTCTCTATCGTATATCACTGATACTAGAACTCCATGTAACCTGACTATCTCCCAAATTTACATTCTTGCTAACTGGTACAAGGGGTCGGTCATCTTGATAGTCAAGAAGTGAGAAGACTTGGAGAACCGGTCAATAATTACCCAAATGACATCATATCCTGAGCGTGCCTTAGGCAACCCTATTACGAAATCTATTATGATATGTTCTCACTTCCACTCTGGGATCATAATAGCTAAAGTAACCCGCTTGCGCGTTGATGCTCTGCCTTAACTTGTTAGTATACTAGACACTTGGAAACAAAGTTGGATATCTCTCTTTTCATCCCGCTTCACTAAAATCAAGGTCACATACTTTGATATATTTTAGTATTTTCGGGATGTATGGCGAACTTGGAGCTGTAAGCTTCTGTCATTATGTCCTTTTTTAGTTCACTATCATCTGAAACACATATCCTGTCCTGAAACCTAAGCAATCCATCGGTAGAAACTCAAAATTCTGGATGTACTCTGTATCTTTCTTGAGGGCAACTATGGTGGAATCGATTAATTGGGCTTTTCTTATTTTCTGGATCAATTCAGGTTAGACAATCAGGTGGGCCAAATATCAACTCTTTTTAAATCCTAAAGTTATATATGTTGTACAGCCCCTATTACCCTGTATTCAGAAACTATTATGCGAGCTAATATACCTGCACTTTTTCTGCTGAGCGCATCAGCTACTACATTGTCCTTACCCAAGTGATACAAGATATTACAATCATAATCCTTAATGAGCTCCAATGTCTCTTATACATGTTCATATCATTCTGAGTGAATATATGCTTCAAGCTCTTATGGTCAGAAAAAATCTCAAAAGTCTCCCCATACAAGTAGTGATGCCAGGTCTTCAAAGTATAGATAATGGCAGCAAGTTCAAAGTCATGGGTGAGGTAATTTTTCTCATGACTCTTCAACTGCTTGAACCTATAAGGTATGACCTTATCATACTGCATCAGAACACAACCCAATCCCAAGAGGAGGCATCACTGTACACTGTATATCCACCTGTCCCACTCGGTAAGGCCAACATGGGTGCAGTAGTCAACCACTTTTTGAGTTCTGTAAAGCTCCTTTCGCAGTCCACGTTCCATTCAAATTTAATGTTTTTCTTTGTGAGCTGGGACAAAGGAGCGGCTAGGCTGGAAAATCTTTCTAAAAATCTGCGGTAATAACTTGTTATTCCCAAAAAGTTACAAATCTCCTTAACTGAGGTCAGTTTCTCCTATCCAAGTACTGCCTCAATTTTTTAGAAGTTCATTGATACTCCACCTTTTGATATGATGCATCCTATAAAGGTAGTCTGCTCAAGTTAAAACCTACATTTGCTCAATTTTGCATATAATTTCTTCTCTCTCTGAACCTGAAAAACCTAAGTCAGGTGGTGAGCATGTTCATCTCTGCTCTTTGAATAGATCAGGATATCATGGATAAATACAATGACAAACTGATCTAAGAATTATCTGAAAACTTTATTCATCAAGTCCATAAAAATGGCAGGTGCGTTGGTTAGTCCAAAAGGCATGACTAGAAACTCATAATATTTGTACCTAGTTCTAAAAGCTATCTTGGGAATGTCTTCTGTCCTAATCTTTACTTCGTGGTAATCCGAACGCAAATATATTTTGGAGAAGATCTAGATACCCTGCAACTGGTCAAAAAGGTCATCAATTCCAGGAATGGGATACTTGTTCTTTATCGTAACTCGATTCAATCTTTTGTAGTCAATATACAATTGTAATGTCTCATCCCTTTTTCTTATAAATGTGACTTCAGTACCTCAAAAAGATATGCTATGTCGGATGAACCCACTGTCTTGGAATTCATTAATCTATTTTTTCAGTTCTTCCATCTCAACACAACTCATGTGGTAAGAGACAACAGAGATAGGTTGAATGCTAGATTGAAGATCTATAGTGAACTCAACTTCACTGTCTACTGGCAGTCCAGGTAGTTCATCTGGTAATACATCCAGAAAGTCTCGAACTATCGGGATCTCTTGAATGCAAACTTATTTTTTAGGTTTGCCTAATGTAAAGAAGACAACAGAATTAAAACACTATATAATGAGGAAATTACCATGTGAAAATAATATTTAAAATTTTTATTAACTTGTAAATGACTCTTCGTTATGAGGGTTGAATACAAGTTTCTTGTGAAACCAATCTACGGTAGTGCAGTACACTGTTAACCAGTTCATTCCCAAGATTACATCAAAGTCTCCCGTATCAATCTCTATCAGGTCCAACTCAAATTTCTACCTGCTATGTTTATGATACAAGCTTTATATATTACATTCCCTAGTAGTGTCCTAATTCCAAAAATAGATACAAACAACATAAAATCAAGTCTTTCAGGTGATATATGTAAGTTTTGCATAAAAGCGTGTGAGACAAATAAATGTAAACCATCAATATCAATCAAAACATATGCAATGTGATTACAGATAGTGTACGTACCCTACACCACATCCGGGTTAGCTTCAGCATCCTACTTAGTTAGGTTATAAGCTCTACCCTGAATAGGAGGTCTAACCTGGTTCTGATTCTGCGGGCACTCTCTCCCGTAATGTTGGGTACTCCCACATATGCAACAAGTATTATTGAGATGATAGCATGGTCGGTCCCTATGATCCTTACCACAGTGCTGGCAAGTCCTACTGCGTCTTATTACCAGAGCCTGAGTCACTAGCCTAGATCTCTTGTTCTGTTAAATTGGTGCAGTGGATGCTGGTCTGTGGTGTGAAACTGGGGGTATGGGATTCTCCACTGCTAGATAAAATATGTGAAGGTTACTCTCCACTAGTTGTGCCTTGGCCAGAATGACTGAGTAGGTACTAAGCTCAAATACGTATAGCTACTATCTGATCTTAGGGCAGAGGCCCCACTCGAACTTCCTTGCCTTCCTCCACTCATTCATCATACTCTCAAAAGAATATTGGCCCAACTTTATGAACCTTCGAGTATACTTTGACACAGTCATTTCACCATGCACTAGGTATGTAAACTTCATCTCCTTCAAATGTCAGAAGTGCTCTTGGAGGTACTCTACATTGAAGACCATCAAGAACTATTCCTAAGTGACTAGATCGGGCAGGGTGGTCTGCTTGAGCTGCAACCAACGACTTGCCTCTCCCACAAGCATGTAGGTGGTAAGTACAACATTCTGTTTAGAAATCACCCCAGGAGTCGCAAAGGCCTTCTTTGTCTCAGTTAACCAATATTCGACCTCTTCCAAAGAGGATGCACCTGCAAAGGTATATGAGTTTAGTCTTTTGTACCTTTTAATGTAGTCTGGATCCATCATGAGTGGAACTGGGTCCCGTAGAAGAGGAACTGGATTGTGCTGGGAATGGATCGAGTGGCTCTATGGCGGTACCGAATGATATAGTGGAGGCACCGAGTTGTACTGTAGTGGTATTGGATGATGCAATAGAGGCATCAGATGTACTATAGTGGTGTCGAATGGTATGATGGAGGAGCAAGGTTGTATCGGAGTGGCTCTGAATTTTCCAGCTGTAAGGGTACTCAAATTGTGGTAGCAAGGGAGAGTCTGGTAGTTCCCTCATTTCCTCCCGGGCTTGCTAAGCAGAGATGAATATCTTTAGCATCTCAAAGAATCGGTTAACATTCTCTCAAAGTGAACCATCCCGGGCTGCTCGATTTAGTGGGGGTCTACCTCAATTCATTTTCTTGTACCTACATTTCATAAGGAAAAGTTGAGTGATAGTTTGTATTTGGTGTTTTTAAGTCTTTGTGCAAGAAATGGTTTCAAGGAATGCGGCTCTAATATCAACTATAAAGAGCCGGAACTTAAAGGCAAATAAATTCATAAATTAAATGTAAAAGCAATTAATAGAATTAGGGTTTATATTCCTTATACAATAATTTTGATGCCCAATAGGGCAACGAGAATGTCTCTTCCAAAAGACAAACGGAAATTAACAAAATAAAATGAAAAGTGAATAACTAAGCATCCTAAGATAACCTTTACTAGCACTTGAAGGAAGTCCGGATAGTGAACTATTCACAACCGTCTTGTTGATCGGGATCTAAATCTTGATCCTCTTGATCTGAAATAGTTAATGAAATGGTGATTTACACTACTTCAGTAAAAATATCACACTAATCACATATATGAAAAACTGAAAATTGGTAAAAAAAATCAGAAAAATAACTAATGGTATCCTTATTTTATTTAAATATATTTAGAACTTGAAGACAGTTATTTAATACTTACTATAATGAGTTTTCTAAAAACAACCTATGAAGACCCATATCCATATCACATTTCACTTTCACGTATAAGATAACGAAAAACAATAGCTTTTCTTTCTTACCTCCTTACTGGTACCCCTAGGGGTTCATAGGGGTGTCCCCTTATTTGTGAACCCAATATCTAAATTTACAATTAACCGGCCATCTCCATACTCTGTTCAGTAATGAGTGTCAAACATTCCATCGCCTCAATACCCTGTCTGGTATGAAGGTGAACTATATCTCTCAAACATTTTTGGTAAGGGACTTTCCAACCCCGTCCTATTGAGGTAACATTCACGGTAGGGTTTTCTATATACCGGGCCCGTAAGCCCTTTCCCTGGGTAACCAGCAAGTCTTTCACATACAAATTTTAATGACAAACAACTAACAAACTCATACTAATATCTCATATTACTTTCACATATCAATTAAACTACATTCATGTTGACGGTATATAACCAAAA
Source organism: Carica papaya (assembly GCF_000150535.2). The sequence goes on along the minus strand of NW_019014619.1, from coordinate 697,766 downwards.
TAACCAGATAAGTTGATAAGACTATTAAACTATAAATTAAAAATATGTACTATACAAAAATCAAGCAAGCAGGACAGTACAGAAAAATAAACAGGAAATTAAGATAATTGTGAGCTAACTAGTTCCAGTTCCACTAGTAACCTGTAATTATTTTTAAATTTTTTTAATTTTTTTACAAAAACACAAAATTATACATCATTAAGGCTCAATTTACTGTAACAGAGAATAGGATAAGAGATCCTTAACCGAATCAGTGTTTTGAGATATCGAGTTATCTACTACGCCTCCTAACGGGTTCTCTAAATTTTTCATGTAGAATTCAAAACACTAGTTACATACCTAAAAATACCCCAAAAAATTCAAAATCGGTGTCCAAAACTCATTCAGAACAATTTTGGGGTTCAAGGACGGTGGAGCCGGCTCCGCCGCCCACTATGGCGATTCGACTCGGTCTGACCGATTTTGGACAGTTTTGGCTGTATCCCTACAGAAAAATATGTTAGGGGTCTCGGTTGGTAGGAAAATCACAAAGAAACTAAATCTACACGCGTGGGGACCTCTGGGTGCGGCAGCTCTGCTATCCTCCTTTGCAGCTAAGATTTTTCCTTCGGCTACCATGTACAGAAAAAGACGGTGAACACCATGATCAAAAAAATTACGTGAAACGGAAATCGAGAATGGGCTCATCGAAGGAATTTTGGGATTTTAGGCGCAGCGACTCTGCCAGACTTTACCTGCGATTTCTGTCTCACCCGACATCCCTCTTGCTCCGATTTGATCACAAGGGTACTTGGAATCAAATTTCGAGTGGGTATGAGAAATTTTTACCTTTTTTTGGCGATCAGCAGTGACTCCAGTGCGGCGATAGTTGGCGGTCGGCCTCTTTCTCCAGCATCTTGTTCTTCTTCTCCGGTGGGGGCTGGCGGCTAGAGTTTAGATTCCCCTGTGATGTGAAGTATTTATAACCATCTCGCATTGATCTGGGACATTTATCACAATCGATCTCATCTGTCCAATTGCACCTAAAGGAGGAAATGAATCTGAACTGTCCATCGTGGATGATACCAATCTTACCATGCCAACTATGAAA
>NW_019014619.1:672324-687801 GCF_000150535.2 Carica papaya | reverse complement strand
TTCAGCTTCACCATTCAAAAGTACTTGCAAGGACAACTCAAGAATAGTATTATTGGATGGTTATCTACTGGATCATTTCTTATCCATGTGTTACTATCATGGGTCTTTGCCAACAAATTACATTGGGGGATTCCTGGAGCAATGAGTGCAATTGTAATAGGTAGTTGGTTGGTGGTATTTGGAGAATTTGTATACATTTTTGGGGGTTGGTGCCCAAAAACATGGAGGGGATTCACTTGGGCTGCTTTTTCTGATCTCTTCCCAATTATAAGGCTCTCAATATCTTCTGGTTTGATGCTCTGGTACATATATACATATATGCATTTTATACATCTATCTTTATTATAATCTCACAGTAGTATATATTTTTATTATAAGATATGCTATAATAAAAGATTGAAATCCACCACAATCGTATACATTCATTTTTTTTTTTTTACTTTTGATTCTTTCTTTCATAACTAATATTTTTTTTTTTTTCTTTTTAAACAGTTTAGAGTTATGGTACAATGCTATTGTAATCCTATTAGCAGGATACACGAAAAATGCTGCAGTCGCCATATCTGCCGTTTCTATATGGTAATATTATATTAAAAACATATGTAGCTTCTGATTTGATTTTAATTCAAACAAGAAGCATAAAAGTTCTCTAAATTATAGTTAGCATTGCAGCCTTAATATCATAGCTTGGGAATTTATGTTATGCCTTGGCTTCCTTATCTCCTCAAGGTATTATTTTCTTCTTTAATTTTCCACGTAACCATATCTTGCCGGAGCTCGAATTTTCTTAATACACATGTCTATACAGTGTTCGAATTTCAAATGAATTAGGAAAAGGAGATGCAGAAGCTGCAAATTTTGCAGCGAAAGTCATAGCATGTACATCAATCTGCATACGAGTGTTCTTCTGTGCTCTTTATCAGATATTCGGAGACAAGATCGGACACTCGTTTACAAATGATGACAAAGTAGTAGAATATACAGCAGAACTCTGGTTCCTGCTTTCTCTATCAATAGCATTCAGTGTGTACTTTCAGGCATGTTCTTATATTATTTTATCGTGCATACTGATATATTAATTAGTTAAATGTTTATTCATATTTTTGCATGCTTGATTGATTAACAAAATTTGGACAACTGATATGAGATAAGTAGCCAAATTGAAAGATATAAAATTAATATTTCAGGAGTAGCAATAGGTGCAGGAAGGCAGAAACTGGTTGCCTACGTTAATATCTTCTGTTTTTATTTGGTTGGAATACCAATAGGGCTTCTATTGGGATATGTCCTGCATCTAAAAATAAATGTAATTATTTCTTTTACAATTTTTCGCTGACTTGAACTTTTATATATATATAAAATTGAACAACTACATTTCTTTTAAACATAAATATTTTTCGATTCAAATCATTAATTAGTTAAAACCTCAAATTATTGATAATATACAATACTTTATAATCACAAGTTTTGATTTTATTTATAACACTCTAAATTTTAAGAATTATCTACTTAAATCACTTTAATATGTGATTTGAATTTTTATATTTAGCTCAATAATTATATACTATTTTTTTTACGTAACTTAAATTTTATTTTTAATTTTTTTTGAGATCAAAAAATTAGAATAAATAATTGAGATTAGTGTTTTGATGGATTTGTCTATGGGATTTACAGGGAATATGGATGGGAATGCAACTCGGTGTTATATTGCAATCGTTAGTGTTGGGTTACATTACATGGACAACTGACTGGAGTGAGTAGGTATGTTGAAATTATTTTAATTAAAATATAATTAAAGTGATTAGAGATATGAATAAACTATTTTTTTATATGGTTAAATATATCTAATCTTAGTTTTTCGGGCATCAAATCGTGTAATGCCCAATAATTTTAGCATTTTTTATTATTATTTTTATTTTTATTTATTTTATTTATTTAATTTAATTTATAATTTTAAAAATAATAATAATAATAATAATAATAACAATAATTGTAAAATTGGGTAAAAATATTATCTAGATTTAATTGAAATTGATTTTGGGAAAAATATGTGAAAATTAGGGTTCTGGGGGTATTTTTGAAAAGAAAATCGGAAACCAGGGGTCAAAACACAATTTAAAAAAATTGTGCCCCGTCAGCGCCACGTCAGCGGCCCAGTCAGCAACCCTGGCCAACCAGGACCTGCCGCATGCCAAGACCACGTCGACCCGGGAACGGACCGCGTGGGCGATCCGCGTGCGCATGATCGGACGGCCCAGATGCGCCCCCGCGCGCACGGACGGCCCAGATTCAATCAAGAACGGACGGTCCAAATTTAATCAAAATGGACGGCTGTGATCAAAAGGCAAAAGGGTATAAATAAAACCCCCACACCTGACCACAAAAACCCTAGTCGCCTGCCCTAGACGAAGAAGACGAACCAGACGCCGGAGGAGCCGGCCGCCGCCACCCGCCGCCACACCGGGGAGTTTTCCGACTGCCGATCGAGGTAAATTTCATACCCCCGGCTCGTTTTTCAATGCTGAGTTCTCCTGTGGTCAAATCAGAGCCAAAATCCTGGCCAAACGGCCGGAAAACACGGTCGAAACCCAGCGGCACCGCCGCGTCCCTCCTCGGTTTTTACCTCCGATGAGGCCCTTCCCGGCCTACGTTTGATACAATTTTTATATCACCGTGATCACCATTCTTTTCTCTACAGGTTGATTGGAGCCAAATCACCAAAACACGAACCTCGCCGGAGAGCCGCCGCACCCGAGAGCACCGCCACCGGTAAGCTTCGGTTTTTCGTAAATTTTTGGCCCCCCGAGGGCCCTAGGGTTGTTTTATCACAGGGACCGATGCAAGTGTGGCCGAATTCGGCCGGAAACGGCCGAAAACGGCCACCCGAGGTGAATCGCCGCCGCTCGCCGGAGCACGGCGGAGCCGCCGTGCTGGAATTGCGATATTGGCCGAAAGGGGCCCTGGGTCTAATTTGGGATTTTATTTGGGACACGTGCAGGTACCAGTAGTGCGTTTCAGTTCCCTGGGAAAAATTCAGGAAAAATTAGGGACAGCCTGCAGGCGCACTGTAGAGCCGTATTCGGACCCCTCACCCTATTTCCTATCACGGTATTAAAGTTCAATAATGATAAAACGGTATTTCATGAATCAACAAATGTGTGAAATTGCTTAAGGTCGCTAATGGAGCCCGAGTCTGGTGTGTTTGTCGGTTAGCTGTTGTTTGGCCTATTTTACGGTTTTAAATGCAGTATGAGGTCTGATGTTTTCATTTCATAGTTTCGTGAGCATATATCACTGTTTTATTGATTACGGGTTAAATGACTGAGAACCCGATGTTGTATGTTGTCTGGTTTGGCATGAATTACTGGTTGCTTGTTTGTGTGTGACTTGATGATGCTGACTGAGGAAAAGGGGAATGAAAGGTTATGTAAATTGATAATTGTATAATGTGGTCAGCCTGACTAGATATCCTGGGAGATGGTGGACGGATCGAGTCCGTAGGGAACCCTACCGGGATTGTAGTCTCTCATACCGGACGAGGTATGGAGACCTTATGTGTTTTGGCGCCCATACCGAACGGGGTATGGGGACGGCCCGTTTCACCCTCATACCGGACGGAGTATTGAGGTCTATAGTTTTGGCGCCCATACCGGACGGGGTATGGGGACGGCCCTGGAATCTGATTACAATTGTTAAAGGTTCACGGGTAGCGGGACCCCTATGGATCCCCATGGATACTAGTAGGCTAGTAAATAAGAAAAAATATATTGTGTAATGATTGAGATGCAAAAGGCGTTATAAGTATTATGTTATACAGTTCCTATGATTTCATGATGATGATAATGTTATTGCTTTCGTATATTGTTTTATGAATTTCACCGAGGTAAGTGGATAGTAAAGGATTTTATTATTGATAAAAGAATTTGTTGTAAACTATGCTCCATTGGTCTTTTTGTGTTTTCTACCCACCTTTACCTCCGTGACGGTGAGATAGTGTGATGTCTTTACTGGGCTGGTGTAGCTCATTCCTTATTTAATCATTTCAGATCAGGAAGACATTGTTCCCGAGCCCGTTCCGCAGGAAGACGGCGAAGGGGACGCCTGAAGACTCCGTAGTCATATTTATAGCTTTTATTTTCGAGTTTATCTTTTAGTTAGTTTGTTCTTTTATACTTTGAGCACGTTTTTGGTTTTAGTGTAAGGGATGTTTAATCAAAATTTTTATTACGCTTCCGCATTTGACCTTTTAATACACATATTTCATTTTAAATTTCTGGGGCCGTTACAGTTGGTATCAGAGCCGCATTTCCTCGGACTCATCCCTTACACAATAGTGCCTCAGAGAAATACTCACCGATAGATCGTTACTCAACCATTTCTTGTGAATGCAAGTACACGGAAATGAGGAGAGGAAGGCCCCTACTAAACCGAGCGGCCCAAGATAATTCGCTTCGAGAGGATTTAGACAGACTATTTGAGATGGTGGAAGCTCTCGTAGCTGCCCAGCAAAGGCGAGAGGAGAGAAGGGAGTTACCCAGACCTCCTCCGCTATCGTAAGTTGAGCCCCCGCTACAGCAGGCTGATCCCGAGCCACCCCGGCAGGAGCTTGCTCCTCCACAGTACCACCCGGCACCACAGCCGCGGTACGACCCGGTACCACAGCCACGGTACCACCAGGCACCGCCACAGCACATTCCAATACCCCCACCACATCAGCAAGTGCCACCACAAGGCCCCCCAGTTCACCCTCAGCTGGCCCCAGTCCCTCTACCCCGGGATCCCGCTCCTTCCTTGATCGACCCCAGCTTCATAGAGAGGTACAGAAGACTGAACCCTTCTACTTTTGCAGGGGGATCCTCTTTTGAAGAGGCCCAATACTGGCTGGCAGAAACCGAGAGAGCTTTCGAGACCTTGGGAGTAGTTCCTGAGCAGAGGGCTGCCATTGCCTTCCTACATGCTGATAAGGGAAGCAGTACGCTGGTGGGAGCTCAAGCGGACCACCCTGCTCACACCAGCTACTTTGGGGAGCAGTTCTTAGCGGCTTCCACGCGGAGTATCTCCCTAACACATCCCACACCTGAAAAAAATGGAGTTTGCTCAATTGGTCTAGGGAAACATGACAGTGTCGGAGTATGCCTGTAAGTCCTGAAGCTGGGCCGATATGCCCCAGAGACATTGATGGATGAGGGCCGAAAGGTCAGGAAATTCCAGTGGGGTCTCCGCCCGGAGATCAAACAGCACTTACTGGTAATGGAGCTCGAGACATATTCAGCAGTCCTAGCAAAGACGCAGATCATAGAAAGGAGCTTCAACACCCACCCTCAACTAGCGGGGAGTTCCCGACCCTCAGCCCCGCTCCGCATGCCAGCACCTACCGCGCCTGTCCAACCCAGTAAGAGGCCCAAACCCGCCATCCAAGCCCCTCCTCAGGCTACGGGGGCAGCACGTGGGAAGATCTGCCAACACTGCGGCAGGGATCACGGGGACCGACCCTACTACCGCCTCAGCAACACCTATCGCATATGCGGCAGTGCCCAACACTATGCAAGGGAATGCCCGAGGAACCAGAATCAAAGAAGGCCTCCAATCCAGGGCAGAGTTTACAACCTTACCCAGAAGGATGCCGACGCAGACCCGGACGTGGTACATGGTATGTATACTATCTCTGGCCACATTGCTCATGTTTTGTTTGACACTGGTGCATCACATTCTTTTGTTTCACATGTTCTTGCTTCCAAAATTTGTGTATCACCTGATAGACTTGATTCATTATTGCTTGTATCTAGCGTTGGTGGGGAGACATTGCTAGGAGAGGTTATCTACAGGGCATGTGCCGTGGAGATAGCAGATAGGAAACTGAGGGTAGACCTGATAGAGTTAGACACGGGGGATTTTGATGTAATCCTAGGAATGGATTGGCTAGCGGCATACCACGCCACCATAGACTATTTTAACAAAAAGGTTGTATTTAATCCTCCCAATGAGGAGCCATTTACAAGTTAATAAAATCATTCAGTATTGATTTTCCCTGATGGCAAGTTTTCTTAATTCCCAGTGCTTTAATCTTATATTTTCTCTAACTAGGTAAACCCAAGAAAGAAGTTTGTATCCAAGAGATTCCAGTAGTCCGAGACTTTTCATACGTATTTCCGGATGAACTGCCCGGTCTACCAGTGGACAGAGAGGTCGAGTTCACCATAGACTTACAGCCAGGTACCCAGCCCATCTCGGTTGCTCCTTACTGAATGAGCCGCATTGAGATGGAAGAACTAAAGAAACAGATCACTGAGTTACAAGACAGTGGTTTCATTAGACACAACGTTTCCCCTTGGGGTGCTGGGGTTACTTTTGCAAGGAAAGGGAGATGGAACGTTGAGACTGTGCATTGATTACAGAGGGATAACAAGGTAACAATTAAGAACAAATATCCTCTTTCCCGGATTGATGACCTTTTAGATCAGTTGCAGGTGCACAAGTCTTTTCTAAAATAGATCTACGATCAGGTTACCATCAGGTAAAGGTAAGAACAGAAGACATCCCCAAGACGGCATTTCGAACCAGGTACGGACACTATGAGTTCCTGGTCATGCCGTTTGGGCTGACCAATGCCCGGGCCATCTTTATGGATCTAATGAACAGGATCTTCAGAGAGTTCTTGGATCAATTTATCATCGTGTTCATCAATGATATCTTAGTCTACTCAAAAAGTAGAGAAGAACATGTTCATCATCTTGCCCAAGTCCTACAGGTCCTCAGGAAAAAGAAGTTGTATGCAAAGTTGAGCAAGTGTGGATTCTGGCTCGAGCAAACCGCCTTCTTGGGACATGTTATATCGAAGGAAGGGGTATCAGTGAACCCCGAAAAGGTTGAAGCGGTACTTGGTTGGGAAAGGCTGACAACAGTTAAGGAAATTCGCAGCTTTTTGGGGATGGCAGGTTATTGCCGCCGGTTCGTCGAAGGGTTCTCTAGCCTAGCAGCTCCTCTAACCCGACTCACAAAGAAGAATGCAAAGTTTGAATGGAATGAGGACTGCAAAAGGAGTTTTTCAGAATTGAAGAAGTGACTGACTACTACACCCGTGCTGGCTCTACCGAGTGGATCAAGAAGGTATACAGTTTATAGTGATGCCTCCTATCTGGGCCTGGGTTGTGTCCTGATGCAGCATGGAAAGGTTATAGCATATGGGTCCAGACAGCTAAAGAATCATGAGAAGAACTATCCTACCCATGACTTGGAGCTTGCCGCAATCATACACGCCTTGAAAACCTGGCGCCATTATTTGTATGGAGAGACCTTTCAGATCTATACCGATCATAAGAGTTTGAAGCACATCTTCACTCAGAAGGATCTCAACATGCATTAGAGAAGGTGGATGGAACTCCTCAATGACTATGATTGTGATATCCTATACCATCCAGGTAAGGGCAATGTGGTAGCCGATGCCCTCAGCAAGAAAAGTGCAGGCACCCTAGCCCATTTAATGGTTTCAGAATGCAGGTCAATTGGGGCCACGCAGCAGGTTCGACTGCGAGATCTGAAGAGGGCCACATGTTTGGGCCACCTAGCAGTCCAACCTGAGCTAATCCAAAGAATAAAGGAAGCCCAGTCAGTCGACCCCGCCCTAGTAACCCGCAAGAAGGATGCAGAACAGGGAGTGAGTTCAGAATTTCAGATCTCTGCCGACGGATTGATTTGTTTCAAGGACAGAGTGTGTGTCCCAGACGACAGTGAGTTAAAAAGAGACATAATGACGGAGTCCCATAGTTCAAGGTTTGCCATGCATCCAGGAAGTACAAAAATGTACCAAACTATGCGACCTCGGTTCTGGTGGAATGGGATGAAGAGAGATATAGCTGATTTTGTATCTAAGTGTTTGGTATGTCAGCAGGTCAAAGTAGAACATCAACGCCCAGGTGGGTTACTTCAGCCTTTACCGATCCCAGAGTGGAAGTGGGAACATATCGCCATGGACTTCGTATTGGGACTACCCAAGGCACGATCAGGACATGATGCTATATGGGTAATTGTTGACCAACTCACTAAGTCTTCCCACTTCCTGGCCATCAGAATGACTGATTCTTTGGACAAGTTGGCAAGAATGTATATCCGGGAGATAGTCAGATTGCATGAAGTCCCAGTGATAGTGGTATCCGACAGGGACCCCAGATTCACTTCTCAGTTTTGGAATAGTTTCCAGCAAGCCATGGGAACAAAGTTGTCCCTCAGCACTGCTTTCCATCCTCAGACTGATGGACAATCAGAAAGAACAATTCGTATACTGGAAGATATGCTCCGAGCTTGTGCCCTTGACTCTGGGGGCCATTGGGACGACCATTTACCCCTGATAGAGTTTGTCTACAACAACAGCTATCAAGCGAGCATTAGCATGGCTCCGTATGAGGCGTTATATGGATGCCCATGCAGATCACCGATTTGTTGGGAGGAAGTGGGCGACAGAAGATTGTTCGGTCCGGAGTTGGTAGAGGAGACCACTTCGAAGATAGCTAAAATCAAAAAGAACATTCAGACAGCCCAGAGTAGACAGAAGAGTTATGCAGACACCCGGAGGAGGGATCTAACATTTGAAAAAGGCGACCGAGTATTTCTTAAGGTCACTCCTTTCAAGGGAATTAGTAGGTTCGGCAGGAGGGGAAAATTAAACCCCCGATATATTGGACCCTTTGAAATCTTAGACAAGATTGGTACCGCTGCTTACAGACTAGCACTGCCTCCCGAGCTCTCCCGAGTTCACAATGTGTTTCACGTATCTATGCTACGTAAGTACAACCCGGACCCTTCTCATATCTTGACTCATGAACCGCTTGCACTCCAAGAAAACTTGTCTTATGAAGAAGTACCGGTCGGTATCACGGACCGAGAGAGCAGAATACTCCGCAACCGAGAAATATCATTTGTAAAGGTCGTGTGGCAGAACCACACGCCCAGGGAGGCTACTTGGGAACTGGAATCAGAATTTAGAGCCTAGTATCCCCATTTGTTCGATCAAGAGTAAGAGGCAAATTTGGAGAACCAAATTTCTTTAAGGGGGGGAGAGTTGTAACGCCCAATAATTTTAGCATTTTTTATTATTATTTTTATTATTTTTATTTTTATTTATTTTATTTATTTAGTTTAATTTATAACTTAAAAAAATAATAATAATAATAATAACAAAAATAACAATAATTGTAAAATTGGGTAAAAATATTGTTTGGATTTAATTAAAATTGATTTTGGGAAAAATGGGTGAAAATTAGGGTTCTGGGGGGTATTTTTGAAAAGAAAATCAGAAACCAGGGGTCAAAACACAATTTAAAAAAATTGTACCCCGTCAGCGCCACGTCAGCAACCACGTCAGCGGCCCAGTCAGCAGCCCTGGCCAACCAGGAACTACCGCGTGGCAAGACCACGTCGACCCAGGAACGGGCCACGTGGGCGATCCGCGTGCGCGCGATCGGACGGCCCAGATGCGCCCCCGCGCGCACGGACGGCCCAGATCAAGTGTGCGCACGGACGGCCCAGATTTAATCAAAATGGACGACTGTGATCAAAAGGCAAAATGGTATAAATAAAACCCCCACACCTGACCACAAAAACCCTAGCCGCCTGCCCTCGCCGGCCGCCGCTGCACCGGGGAGTTTTCTGACCACCGATCGAGGTAAATTTCATACCCCCTGCTCATTTTTCAATGCTGAGTTCCCCTGTGGCTAAATCGGAGCTAAAATCCTGACCAAACGGCCGGAAAACACAGCCGAAACCCAGCGGCGCCGCTGAGCCCCTCCTCGATTTTTGCCTCCGATGAGGCCCTTCCCGGCTTGCGTTTGATACAATTTTTATATCACCGTGATCACCATTCTTTTCTCTACAGGTTGATTAGAGCCAAATCACCAAAACACGAACCTCGCCAGAGAGCCGCCGCACCCGAGAGCACCGCCGCCGGTAAGCTTTGGTTTTTCGTAATTTTTTGGCCCCCCGAAGGCACTAGGGTTGTTTTATCACAGGGACCGATGCAAGTGTGGCCGAATTTGGCCAGAAACGGCCGAAAACGGCCAACCCGAGGCGAATCGCTGCCGCAAGCAGCGGAGCCGTCGTGCTGGAATTGCGATATTGGCCGAAAGGGGCCCTGGGTCTAATTTGGGATTTTTTTTGGGACACGTGCAGGTACCAGTAGTGCGTTTCAGTTCCCCAGGAAAAATTCAGGAAAAATTAGGGACAGCCTGCGGGCGCACTGTAGAGCCATATTCGGACCCCGAAACAAGTAAGGACCTCTCACCCTATTTCCTATCACGGTATTAAAGTTCAATAATAATAAAACGGTATTTCATGAATCAACAAATGTGTGAAATTGCTTAAGGTCGCTAATGGAGTCCGAGTCTGGTGTGTTTGTCGGTTAGCTGTTGTTTGGCTTATTTTACGATTTTAAATGCTATATGAGGTCTGATGTTTTCATTTCATAGTTTCGTGTGCATATATCACTGTTTTATTGATTATGAGTTGAATGACTGAGAACCTGATGTTGTATGTTGTCTGGTTTGGCATGAATTACTGGTTGCTTGTTTGTGTGTGATTTGATGATGTTGACTGAGGAAAAGGGGAATGAAAGGTTATGTAAATTGATAATTGTATAATATGGTCAGCCTGACTAGATATCCTGGGAGATGGTGGATGGACCGGGTCCGTAGGGAACACTACCGGGATTGTGGTCTCTCATACCGGACGGGGTATGGAGACCTTATGTGTTTTGGCGCCCATACTGGACGGGGTATGGGGACGGCCCGTTTCACCCTCATACCGGACGGGGTATTGAGGTCTATAGTTTTGGCGCCCATACCGGACGGGGTATGGGAACGGCCCTGGAATCTTATTACAATTGTTAAAGGTTCACGGGTAGCGGGACCCCTATGATACTAGTAGGCTGGTAAATAAGGAAAAATATGTTGTGTAATGATTGAGATGCAAAAGGCGTGATAAGTATTATGTTATACAGTTCCTATAATTTCATGATGATGATAATGTTATTGCTTTCGTATATTGTTTTATGAATTTCACCGAGGTAAGTGGATAGTAAAGGATTTTATTATTGATAAAAGAATTTGTTGTAAACTATGCTCCATTGGTCTTTTTGTGTTTTCTACCCACTTTTACCTCCGTGACAGTAAGATAGTGTGATGTCTTTATTGGGCTGGTGTAGCTCATTCCTTATTTAATCATTTCAGATCAGGAAGACATTGTTCCCGAGCCCGTTCTGCAGGAAGACGGCGAAGGGGACGCCTGAAGACTCCGTAGTCATATTTATAGATTTTATTTTTGAGTTTCTCTTTTAGTTAGTTTGTTCTTTTATACTTTGAGCACGTTTTTGGTTTTAGTGTAAGAGATGTTTAATCAAAATTTTTATTACGCTTCCGCATTTGATCTTTTAATACACATATTTCATTTTAAATTTTCGGGGTCGTTACAAATCGAGTATAGATCCCTCACCATATTCTCTATCATAGAATTGAAGTTTAAATAAATAATACGATAGTGTTTTGTGCGAATTTAATAAATGCGCATAATTAATTACGGATTGCTAATGGAAGCAAAACCGAAAATTATTCTCTGTTGATTTTTGTTTATTTATTTTACAGTTTAAAGGCATAATAGTATCTGATTTATCAATTTTATTATTTGAATGCATGTATTGCTGCCTTACGTCATCACCATTTAGTTGAAAAATTGAGATATACTTATATTCCCTAATGCATATTTGTTTGTTTGTTTGTGTGATTATAGTTGATTTTAAAAATGGAGACTAATGAAAAATGAAAAAGTTGTGTGGGAAGATGAATAGATGAAGACGGCAGCCTTACTAAATATCCTGAGATATGGTAGATGGACCGGGTACATAAGAAACCCTACCGTGAACGTTGTCTCATACCGGATGGGGTATGGAGACATGATAATTTGGCATTCATACTGGACGGGGTATTGAGATTTAATAATTTGGCACTCATACCGGACGGGGTATGAGGACAGCCCGTAATTGAGATTTCAAAGGAAAGGGTTCGCGTATGGTGGGGACATCCCTATGAACCTCCATGGTTACTAGTAGGCTGGTGAAAAAGTGACAACTATTATTTGCTTTATTGACGATATATATATAGACTTGTGATATGTGTTATGTTGCTGATTTTACATAAAATTATTATATGTTTGATATTAATTGTCTACATAGGTTATTTTTATGAATCTCACTACGGTAAGTGAACGGTAAGTAGTTTTATTTATATACGAATTTATTTAAATTAAGTGCTCCATTAGTTTGTTGATTTATACCAACATTTACTTCTGAGTCGGTGATATAGTGTGATATTCTTACTGAGCTAGTGTACCTCATCCCTTATTTAACCATTTCATATCAAGAGGATCAGGTTCCAGAGACCGATCCGCAAGAAAATTGCAAGTAGATGGTAGATTAATTTATTTCCCATTTATTTCCTAATTCTTATTTTTCTTTCAAAAGAGTGAATTTCATAACGTTGTTTCGTACTTTAAGTTATTTGTGTAAGGAATGTAAACCTTGAACATTTATTACGCTTCCGCACTTTAATTATTTTTTATTCCTTTAGATATTTTCGGGGTCGTTACAGTTATATTCTCATTGAAGATATTATTATTTAAATAGTATAGTATTAGATAATGTTGATGCTAGAAAGTAGGATGAGATATGTGCATAATAGATGAGATAAATATGCTGGAGTTATTGAGATAAAGATAATATCTTCAGGAGATAGACAATCTAGATGAGATAGCATCGCAAACGTGAGTTGGTACAGATGAGTGTGCTGGAGAGGAAATAGCAGATGAGGTTGATATAGAGATGATTTCGGATGGATATCTTTAACAGTATTATATTATTCAACTAAAGAAACTTTCAGCAAAGAACGACATAGAAGAACATAAATTTTAAAAGTCCATAAAGAAACATAAAAAACCTAGAAAGAGGGTTAAGTAGTAGGAAAGTCCCATGGTGAAAATGTACATCAAATGACTAATTATCCTCATGACAAACTAAAAAACATAGAAAGAGCAAGGTGGCTTTTGGCATCAAGGACGGTTTCATTGCACCATTGATGCCACTATCCCTATATCATTACTGATCAAACTCTTGAATTCCTACAATATTATCTATACTTAGATGTTCGCAATACTGTTTAAATTAAGATAACAATTTAGAATGAGCGATTGCTTTTTCTTCTTTCCTCATTATTCATTCTTTAAAAAAAAAAAAAATTTGAACTACTATCCAACACATCCTTATCATCCTCCATAATTATTGCTAACTTAATTATAAGAGAATTCACGATATAAACACCTCTAATGTCTCACTGAAATTTGAAAGAGAAAGTTAAAGACAAGGAATTGTGATGAGGCTATATCCTAGTATAAAAATCTAAAATCTTTTTTTTAATTTATTTTCATATATTTTTTAGATAATATATTAATATATTTATAAATTAAGTTGTTATTATTGTAAGATATGTAATTTATATACTTACATTTCACTAAATAAAAATTTAGTATTAATAATTGTAGGTATCATTTAATTAATAAAATCTATATTTTTTATTAAAAAAAAATTTTTAAAAAAATCTAATATATATAATTTAATTAATAAAATATGTGTATTTTATTTAAAAAAAAAAAGAAATTGGAGGAACAATCAAAGTCAACCAATATCATATTAAAAAAAAAAAAAAAGCAATATGCACATTATTTATAGGAGAACAGTTAATCACATTTAAAAAAAAAAATAGAAATCAAGAAAATGGAAGGGAACAGATAAATCATATCATTAAAAAATGAGAATATAATAAATAATAAAATATCTATATAAAAATATATATTAAACAACAATATCTTTCATCATATCATGAACTTAATAAACTTTAGGAGGGGGAATTAAACTCTAACCCTTTGGGAAAAGATTATCTTTAATCATTAAACTTTAGTTTAAAAATATTAATATTTTTAACCCTCACTCTGATTCTTACAGAACATCAGAATTTTACAATTTTTAAAACCTACCCAGGAAAAAAACATTTACTCTCTAACATAATTATTCAGTACACATCTCAAAAACCCTTTCAAATATATAATTTTTTTACCATAATATTATTAAATTAATCTTTACCATTTATGATTTCTTACAGCTTATTCTCGTTTTTTTGTTTAAAATTTAAGTTTATGACATTTTATATTTTGTGCACTTTTTAATATAAAAATTTAAAGTAATTAAAGTTATATTTAGGCACTATAAACGTTTTAAATTTTAAAGTAGTAAAAAAAATATTTTTTTTTTTTTTTTTAAAAAAAAAAGCAACTCAAACAAACCCAAAATTGAGTTGATTCTTTTAATTTTTTTAATTTTAATTATTTTAAAATTTAATATAAACTGTTTTTTTTTTTTGAAGTATTTGAATATTTTTTAATTTTTTAATTTTTTTTGTTAGGAATTAGCAGAAAATGAATAATTTAAATGAATATAAAATATTAAAAATTAAATTATAACATAAAATTATGATAAATTAATTATTATTAGTAAGTATTATTATATTACCCCTATTACTTTAATTAATCTAAAGTATAGTTCTTGAAAATTCTCTCTTAATGAATCAAATTTTATAAATTAATTATTAATATAAATATTGCTACGTGACCCCTATTCTTTTAACTAACATAAATTATACTTTTGAAAATTCTCTCTCAGTAAGTATTAAATGCATTCTACGGAAATATAATTGATAGTCAGCAAATCCCATATATATATATATATATATATATATCAACACACAAAAGGGCAGATAAATTAAAGTCTACACCTAACACACACATATATTATATGCACATATCTATGTGCATATATATATATATTCTATTTGTGGGTATAGAAACTTGTTCAACGATACATATGGTCATATCAAGCCTCACCAGCTCAAATGTATATTAATTAATAAACATTTAAGAAGATTGGGTGGCGTGTGGTTTATAATATATAAATATTAGGTTGAATTAATCCCCGTTGAAGTATATATTAATTATGTATACACCTATACATCTATATCTTATGGTGTAGCGTGTGATTTTTATATTTTGAAATAAGAATAATTAGCATGGAGGAGACTAGGGAAGTTCTTCTTGGGAGATCAATGAAAAAGAAGGAATATTATAAGTAGTGATTTCAGAGAGAGAGTTTGGGAGGAATCCAAGAAAATATGGAATGTTGCATTTCCTGCAATGATACCTAAGGTTTCTCAATTTGGAACGCTTGTTGTAACACACTTCTTTCTTCGGTGTATCTCTCAGCTCCATCTTGCAGCTTATGCTCTCGGTCACATTCTCGATCTGCGTATTGCTAATGGCGTCATTGTAATAGATTCTTCGTTACCGATTCTCACCCCTTCTCTCGCTCTCTCTCTCTCTCTCTCTCTCTCTCTC
>NW_019014619.1:634802-650015 GCF_000150535.2 Carica papaya | reverse complement strand
TTGCGGGCACGCAGATCGCCAGTGTGGCGTCTGCGTGGCACACGTCAGCGTGCCTCGCCACCCGGTGCGTTCTGGTTCGTCAGGACTGCTGACTAGGCGGTCATACTGGCACATTTTTTTAAATTATATTTTGACCCTCAATTTTTTATTTTTCTTTCAAAAATGCCCCCATAAGCCAAAATTTCACCCCTTTTTCTCAAAATTATTTTCAATTCTATCATCCACTATTTGTTTCTAATTTTTACATCAAATAAACATTCATAAATTAAAAAATTAAATTTTATACATTAATTTAAATATTTTTTTAAAAAAATTAAGGGTATTAGAACTCTTCCCCCTTAAAAGAAATTTGGTCCCTCAAATTTGTCTTTCTCTCACTCAATTAAACAGTTGAGGATACTGGGCTCTGAACTCTGCTTCTAGCTCCCATGTGGCCTCTCCTTGTGTGTGGTTCTGCCATATTACCTTAACGAAGGAAATTTCTCAGTTGCGGAGTACTCTACTCTTTTAATCCACAATACCCCACCGGTATCTTCTCGTAGGATAAATCCTCCTGGAACAAAATGGGCTCGTGGGCTAGGACGTGAGAAGGGTTTGGGTTATACTTACATAGCATGGACACATGGAACATATTATGGACCCTGGATAGTTTTAGAGGTAGTGTCAGTCTGTAAGCGGGGATGCTAATTCTGTTTAAGATTTCAAATGGCCCAATAAACTAGGAATTTATTTTTTTTCTCTTGCTAAACCTATTGATTCTTTTCAAAGGAGTGACCTTAAGGAACACCCGATCACCTTCCTCAAATTCCAAATCCCTCCTCTGGGTATCCACATAACTCTTCTGCCTGATCTGAGTCATTTGAATGTTCTTCTTGATGTTAACTATTTTGGTTATAGTTTCCTCTACAAGATTTAGGCCGAAAAATTTTCTATCACCCACTTCTTCTCAATAGATCAGCGATCTGCATGGACGACCATATAACACCTCATACGGAGCCATGCCAATGCTTGCTTGGTAGCTGTTATTGTAGGCGAACTCTATTAGGAGTAAATGATCATTCCAATGGCCATCGAAGTCAAGAACACAAGCTCAGAGAATATCCTCTAGTGTGCGGATCGTCCTTTCTGAATGTCTATCGGTCTGAGGGTGGAATGTAGTATTAAGGAACAGTTTCGTTCCCATGGCTTGCTGAAAATTAGACCAGAACCGAGAAGTGAATCTAAGGTCCTTGTCGGACACTATCGTCACTGGCATTCCATGTAATCTGACTATCTCCTAGATATATATTCTTGCTAGCTTGTCTAGGGAGTAGATCGTCTTGATGGCCAAGAAGTGGGAAGACTCGGTGAGCCAATTAACAATTACGCAAAGGACATCATGTCCTGAGCGTGCCCTAAGCAATCTTATTACGAAATCCATTGTGATATGTTCCCACTTCCACTCTAAAATTGGTAATGGCTAAAGTATCATGCTTAGGCGTTGATGCTCTGCCTTGACTTGCTGACATACCAAACACTTGAAAATAAAGTCAGGCATATCTCTTTTCATCCTGTTCCACCAAAATCAGGGTCGTATACTTTGATACATTTTAGTACTTCTGGGATGTATGGCAAACTTTGAGCTATAGGCCTCTGTCATAATGTTCTTTTTTAGCTCACTGTCACTTGGAACACATACCTTGTTCTAAAATCTAAGTAACCCATCAGTAGAGACTCGAAATTCTGAATTAACTCCCTATTCTGCATTTTTCTTGAAGGCTACTAGAGTGGAATCGGTGGATTACGCTTTTTTTATTCTCTGAATCAACTCAGGTTGAACAATCAAATGGGCCAAGCAAGTGACTCTCTTCAAGTCCTGAAGTCGTACATGTTGTGCGGCCCCTATTGTCTTGCATTCTGAAACCATCAAGTGAGCTAATGTACCTACACTTTTTCTGTTGAGTGCGTCGGCTACCACGTTGCCCTTACTCGAGTGATACAAAATATTACAATCATAGTTTTTGAGGAGTTCTATCAATCTTCTTTGACACATATTGAGATTCTTTTGAGTAAATATGTGTTTCAAGCTCTTATGGTCGGTATAGATCTGAAAGGTCTTCCCATACAAGTAATGGCACCAAGTCTTCAAGACGTGGATAATCGCAGCAAATTCTAAGTCATGGGTGGGGTAGTTTTTCTCATGATTCTTCAGCTGCCTTGATCCAATCTTCCCATACTGCATCATAACACAACCCAACCCCAGGTAGGAGGCATCACTATAAACTGTATATCCACCTGTCCTGCTCGGTAGTCAACCGTTTCTTTAGCTCTGAAAAACTCCTTTCACAGACCTCGTTCCACTCGAACTTGATGTTATTCTTTGTGAGCCGAGTCAGATGAATAGCTAGGCTAGAAAACACTTTCACAACCTGCTGTAATAATCTATCATCCCCAGACAGTTACGGATCTCCTTGATCGAGGTTAATTTTTTCTAATCAAGCACTATCTCAATTTTTTTAGAGTTCACTGACACTCCATCCTTTGATACGATGTGCCTTAGGAAGGTAGTCTGCTCGAGGCAGAACCCACACTTACTCAGCTTTACATACAACTTCTTTTCTCTAAGAACCTGTAAAACCTAAGTAAGATGGTGAGCATGTTCATCTCTGCTTTTTGAATAGACCAGGATATCATCGATGAATACAATGATGAACTGACCCAAAAATTATCTGAAAACCCTATTCATCAAATCCATGAAGATGGCTGGTGCGTTGGTTAGTTCAAACGGCATGATCAGGAACTCATAGTGTCTGTACCTAGTTCGAAAGGCTGTTTTGGGAATGTTTTCTTCCTTGATTTTTATCTGATGGTAACTTGAATGCAGATATATTTTGGAGAAGACCTGGGCATCCTACAATTGATCAAAAAGATCATCGATCCTGCGAAGGGGGTACTTGTTCTTGATCGTGACTCTGTTCAGTCCTCTGTAATCAATATATAACCTTAACATCCTATCCTCATTCCTTGCAAATATGACTCTAGCACAATAAGGGGACACACTATGTCGATGAATCCATTATCCTGTAATTCCTTGATCTGTTTCCTCAACTACTACATCTCAACACGACTCATGCGGTAAGGGGCAATCGAAATAGGCTGGGTGCTTGGCTGAAGGTCTATGGTGAATTCAACTTCTCTGTCCACTGGTAGTTTAGGTAGTTCATCCGGGAAGTCTCGAACTACCAGAATCTCTTGAATACAAATTTCCTTCTTGGGTTTGCCTATTTAGAGAAAACAGCCTGGTTAAAACACTTGATAATAAAAAAATTTGCCATGAGGGAACAAATGTTAAAGAATTTTATTAATTTATAAATGATTCCTCATTAGGAGGGTTGAATACAAGCTTCTTATGAAAATAATATACGGTGGTCTGATACTCTACTAGCCAGTTCATTCCTAGGATTATATCAAAGTCCCCCGTATTAATCTCTATTAGGTCCACACTCAATTTCCTATATGTTATATTTATGACATAGGCTGTATATAACCTTCCCCAGTAGTGTCCTACTCATAGGAGTAGACACAAACAATACAGAATTAAGTCTTTCAGGTAATACATTCAAATTTGATGTAAAAGCTTGTGAAACAAATGAATGTGAGGCACCAGTATCAATCAAAATATGTGCAAGATGATTACAGATAGTGTACGTACCCTGCCTCGCGTCTGAGTTAGCTTCTGCATCCTGCTGCGTGAGGTTGTAAGCCCTGCCCTGGCTAGGAGGTTTGGCTTGGTTCTGATTCCTCGGGCACTCCCACATATGCAGCAAGTGGTCCATATCCACTTCCTATTTAAACGCGATCGAATAGCCTAGATCAGATTGCGATGAACGGTCCAGATTCACTCCCTATTTCATTGCGATCGAATAGTCTAGATCAAACGTGATAGATGGCCCAGATTAAAAGAGAACAGATATAAATAACTCTCTTCACACCAAACCCCAACCCTAGCCACTAGACACCCTCACTGGAGAAGAAGACCCAGCCACTAGGAAGGAAAGCAGCCGCCACCCACCGTCGCGCCAGAGCCATTCTCGATTGCCAAAAGAGGTAAAAATTTTCTCATTTGCTCAGAATTCAATTTTAAAAACCCCCATGGCTGAATTAGAGTAAAAAGATTGGTGGATTGGCCGAAAATCGCAGGTAAAGCCCGGCACTGCCGACGCAGAAAATTTTAAAAAAGCCTCTAATGAGGCCCTTCCCGATTCCCATTATGTATAATTCTTTCACTATTGTAGCCACTGTTTTCTTCTCTAAAGGTTGACTGAAGCAAAACATCCAACTGCAAAGGTGAGTCGGCGGAGCCACCGCATCGGAGAACCCTGCCGCCTGTAAGTTTCAATTTTTTATTTTTTTTACCAACTGAGGCCCCTTAATGTGTTTTCTTGCCGGGATTGATGTAAAACCTGTTGAATTCGGTCAAAAAATGGCCGAAAAAAATTGACCCGAGGCAAACCACCGTCGCATGTGGCAGTGACGACACCGTGTTGGAATTTTAAAATTGGCCAAAAAGAGGTCCTGACAACGATTTTAGGTTTTTGGAATATTTGTAGGTACTTGTAGCGCGTTTAATCCCTGAAGGAACCCGAGAACCGCCAGTAGGCGCAGTCAACAAGTTTAGCTTTTCGGGCATCAATTTGAGTAAGAATTTCTCGCTCTATTCTCTGTTATGGAATTGAAGTCAAATTAACAATAATACGATGTTTTCTGCAATTTAAAAAATATTCATAATTAATTACAGGTTACTAATGGAGATAGAACCAGAAATTATTCACTATTGATTCTATTGATTGATTTTACTGTTTAAATGCATGATAGTATCTGATTGATCGATTTTATAGTTTTGAATGCATGTATTATTTGTTTTATGTGATTACAGTTGAATTGAAAAGCTAAAGATTAAAGGTAAATGAGAACTGTGTGATTAAGTGAATGATTAAAACGACAGCCTTATTGGATATCCTAAGAGTTGGGGAATCATAGCTCGTGCATAGGGAACCCTACCATGAATGTTGTCTCATACTGGATGGGGTATCGAGACTTAGTAATTTGGCACTCATACCGGATGGGGTATGGGGACGGCTTGTTTCACCCTCATACCAGACAAGCTATTGAGGTTTTGTAATTTAGCGCTCATACCGAACGAGATATGAGGACGGTCCATTAATTAGAAATATTAAAAGAAAGGGTTCATGCGTTGTGGGGACATCTCTATGAATCCCCATGGATACCAGTAGGCCGATAAAAGAGAAAATTGTTGTTCCAACTAATGGCATATGAAATCATGATATGTGTTATGTTATTGCCTCTATAAGTTGTTTTATAAATCTTGCTACGGTAAATAGGCGGTAAACGATTTTGTTTATGATAAATGAATTTGTTTAATTAAGAGCTCCATTAGTTGTTTTGATTTTTCTACCAACCTTCATTTCTGTGTTGGTGAGTAGCATGATATTCTTATTGGGCTAGTGTAACTCATTCCTTTATTAACAATTTCATATCAAGAGGACCAGGATCCAGAGTCCGATCCACAAAAGGGTTGCGAGTAGGATGTCAGTTTCATTTATTTTCTGTTTATTTCCTTAATTTTTTTATATTTCCTTCAAAAGATAATCCCCGTAGCGCTATTTAGTAATTTAAGTTATTGTGTAAGGAATGTAAATCCTAACTAATTATTTCGGTTTCACACTTAATTTATGAGTTATTTTCTTTGAAATTTCGGGGTCGTTACAGTTGGTATCAGAGCCGTATTTCTTAGAACCATTCCTTACACAAATCCTTAGTAAATACCAAAAAAAATAAATTATCACTCAACCGTTCCTTGTGAAATGCAGGTACAGATAGATGAGGAGAGGAAGCCCCCACTAAATCGAGTAGCCCGGGAGGGTTCGCTTTGGAGGGAGGTCGATAAGTTATTTGAGATGCTGGAGAGACGCATCACTGCCCAGTAGGCTCGGGAGGAAAGGAGGGAGCTACCTGACCCTCCCCCGCTGCCACAGGTTGAGCCACCTCTGCAGGGAAAGGATCCCGAGCCACCCTGGTACCACCCTGCTCCTCCACAGTACCACCCGATACCTCCACAGTATGATCTAGTGCCCCAGCCACAGTACCATCCGGCACCACCATAGTATGGCCGGGTGCCCCAACTGCATCACCCGACACCACCACAGTACAATTTGGTGCCCCCACCGTATCATCCAGTACCACTGCAGGGCCATCTAGTACATCCTCAGCACAATTCAGTCCCTCTTCAACAGGACTCAGATCCTCCCATGATGGACCCAAACTATATCAAGAGGTATAAAAGATTAAATTCATCTATTTTTATAGGGGGATCCTCCTTTAAAGAGGTCGAGTACTGGTTAGCTGAGATAGAGAAGGCCTTCACGATGCTTGGGGTGATTTTTGAATAGAAAGTCATCCTTGCTACCTACATGCTGGTGGGAGAAGCAGGCCGCTGATGGCAACTGAAGTAGGCCGCTGTGCCCATTCCAGTCACTTGGGAACAGTTCCTAACGGCCTTTCATGCAGAGTACCTTCTAGAGCATCTCCGACATCTGAAGGAGATAGAGTTTGCACACTTGGTCTAGAAGGACATGATTGTATCAGAATATACTCGCAAGTTCCTAGAGTTGGGCCGGTATTCCACTAAGAGCATGACGGATGAAGGCAGGAAGGCTATAAGGTTCAAGTGGGGTCTTTGTCTTGAGATTAGACAGCAGTTGTATGTGCTCGAGCTCAGAACTTATTCGGTTGTTTTAGCCAAGGCACATTTAATGGAGAGAAACCTTCAAACCTTCCCTCAAGCAGTAAGGAACCTCAGGCCCTTGACTCCACACCGCAAACCAGCACCTACTGCACTTGTTCAACAGAATAAGAAACCCAAGCTGATAACTCAGTCTCCTCCTCAGGTTCCAGTAGCAGGGCGCGGTAAGACCTATCAACACTATGGTAAGGATCATGGGGACCGACCCTGCTATCACCTCAACAACACCTGCCGCATATATGGTAGCACCCAACATTATGCAAGGAAGTGCTCGAGGAACCAGAACCCAGCCAGACCTCCTATCCAAGGCAGGACTTACAACCTCACTCAGCAGGATGCAGAAGCCGACCCGGATATGGTACAGGGTACGTACACTATCTATAACCATCATGCTCATGTTTTGATTGATACTGGTGCATCACATTAATTTGTTTTACATATTTTTGCATCAAAATTAAATGTATTACCTAAAAAACTTGATTCTGTGTTGTTTATGTCTACTCTTGAGAGTAGGACACTACTGGGGGAAGTTATATATAGAGCTTGTGTTATAGATATAGCAGATAAAAAAGTGAGTGTGGGCCTAATAAAAATTAACACAGGGGACTTTGATGTAATATTAGAAATGAACTGGCTAGCGGCGTATCATGCCATCGTAGATTGTTTTCGCAAGAAGGTTATATTCAACCCTCCTAATGAAGAGTCATTTATAAATTAATAAAATTCTTTAACATTTGTTTCCCTCACAGCAAATTTTCTTATTATCAAGTACTTTAACTCAACTATTTTCTCTAACTAGGCAAACCTAAGAAAGAAATTTGTATTTAAGAGATTCCAGTAGTCTGAGAATTTCCAGATGTGTTTCAGGATGAACTACCCGGACTGCTGGTGGACAGAGAAGCCAACTTCACCACAGACCTTCAACTATACACCCAACCTATTTCGGTTGCTCCTTATCGCATGAGTCATGTTGAGATGGAGGAACTGAGAAAACAGATCACTGAATTGTAGGACAGTGGATTCATCTGACATAGTGTGTGCTCTTGGGGTAACGAAGTCACATTTACAAGAAAGGGAGATGGGATGTTGAGGTTATGTATTGACTTCAGAGGTCTGAACAGGGTCATGATCAAGAATAAGTACCCCCTCCTGAGGATCGATGACCTTTTTGATCAGTTGTAGGGTGCCCAAGTCTTCTCCAGGATAGACCTGCGTTCAGGTTACCATCAGGTAAAGATCAGGGCAGAAGACATTATTAAAATAGCTTTTTGAATCAGGTACGGACACTATGAGTTTCTGATCATGCCATTTGAACTAACCAATGCTCCAGCCATCTTCATGGACTTAATGAACAGAGTTTTCAGACAATTCCTGAATCAGTTCGTCATTGTGTTCATCGATAATATCTTGGTTTATTCAAAAAGTAGAGAGGAATACGCTCACCATCTGACTTAGGTTTTGTAGGTTCTCAGAGAGAAGAAGCTGTATGCAAAGTTGAGTAAGTGTGGGTTTTGGCTTGAGCAGACTACCTTCTTAGGGTACATCATATCAAAAGATGGAGTGTCGGTAAACCCCCAAAAAGTTGAAGTAGTGCTCGACTAGGAAAAGGGATATCATGACAGAGGCTCATAGCTCAAAGTTTGACATGCATCCCCAAAGTACTAAGATGTATCAAAGTATGCGATTCCGATTTTAGTGGAACGAGATGAAAAGAGAGGTGGTCGACTTTGTTTCCAAGTGGTGGCGTGTCAGTAAGTCAAGGCAGAGCATCAACACCCAAGCGAACTACTTTAACCATTACCGATTCTGAAGTAGAAGTGGGAACACATCATAATGGATTTCGTGATAGGATTGCCTAGGGCACGCTTGGGACATGATGCTATTTGGGTAATTATTGATCGGCTCACCAAGTCTTCCCACTTCTTGGCCATCAAGATGATCGACCCCTTGAACAAGTTAGCAAGAATGTATATCTAGGAGATAGTCAGGTTACATGTAGTGCTAGTGACAATAGCATTCGACAGGGACCCCAAATTCACTTCTCAATTCTGGTGTAGTTTTCAGCAAACTATAGGAACGAAACTGTCCCTTAGTATCGTATTCCACCCTCAGACCGATGGACTGTCAGAAAGGATGATCCGCACACAGGAGGATATGCTCCGAGCTTGTGTTCTTGACTTCGGGGGCCATTGGGATGATCATTTACCCTTAATAGAGTTCGTCTACAATAACAGCTACCAAACAAGTATTGACATGGCTCTGTACGAGGCGTTATATGGCCACCCATGCAGATCATTGATCTGTTAGAAAGAGAAAGATGATAGAAAATTATTCAGCTCAGATCTTGTGGAGGAGACTACAGCCAAAATAGTTAAGATCAGGAAGAACATCTAGATGGCTCAGAGCAGGTAGAAGAGTTATGCGGATACCCAGAGGAGGGATTCGAAATTTAAAAAAAGTGATCGAGTGTTCCTTAAGGTCACTCCTTTCAAGGGAATTAGTAAGTTTGGCAAGATGAGAAAACTAAATCCCCGATTTATTAGCCCATTTAAAATCTTAGACAGAATTGAAACCGCCGCCTATAGACTGGCACTGCCTCCAGAACTATTCAGGGTCTATAATGTGTTTCATGTGTCCATGCTTTGCAAATACAACTCGAACCCCTCTCACATCTTGGCCCACGAACCCCTTTCACTCAAGGAGGATATGTCCTATGAGGAGGTACCGGTGGGTATTGTGGACTGAAAGAGCAGAGTACTCTACAACTAGAAAATCCTCTTCGTTAAGATCTTATGGTAGAATCACACACATAGAGAGGCCACATGGGAGCTAGAATCAAACTTCATAGCCCAGTATCCCCAACTATTTGATTGAGTGAGAAAGACAAATTTAAAGGACCAAATTTCTTTTAATGGGGGAAGAGTTTTAATACCAGGGCCCAAAATTTGGCTCGAGATTAATTTTAAAATTAAA
This sequence comes from Carica papaya, assembly GCF_000150535.2. Next base: position 640,240 of record NW_019014619.1, on the reverse strand, counting down.
AAAAAATATATAAAAATATAAATTTTAAACTTATAAATTTTTATTTAATGTAAAATATGGAAAAAATAGGGGGATGATGAAACTGAAAACAATTTTAGAAAAAGGTGGTGAAAATTTGGGTTCGGGGGGTATTTTTGAAAGAAAAATTAGAAACTGGGGCTCAAAATACAATTAAAAAAAATTACACCACGTAGGACTGCCTAGTCAGCATCCTCAACGAATCGAAGCACGCTACGTGGTAAGACACGTTGACTTGTACCACACGAGAGGCCACGCAGGTAATTTGCGTGCCCACGATCGGATGGCCCAGATGCGTTCCCACGCGCGTGGATGGTCCAGATCTGTTCCCTCCTCAGGAGCGATCGAACGGTCACGATTAAATGCAATGAATAGTACAGATTCATTTCTTCTTTAAATGTAATTGTACGGTCAAGATCGAGTCGCGATGAACGGTTCGTATTCATTTTTTTTTCAAACGCGATCGGACGGTCGAGATCAAATGCGATTAATGACCCAGATTTAAGGGAGATGGGTATAAATATCTCGCATTACATCAAACCCAAACCCTAAGTCGCTAGCTCCCCGCCGGAGAAAGAGAACCGGTCGCCAGAGAAGGGAGCCGACTGATGCCCGTCGCCGCGCCGGAGCCTCATCCGACATCCAAAAAAGGTAAAAATACTCCTATCCACTCAAAATTTGATTTCAAATACCCACATGGCTAAATCAGAGCAAAAAGAATGACAGATGAGCCAAAAATCCCGAGTAAAGCCCAGCGGTGCCGCCGTGGGCAAAACCAAAAATCGCCTCCAATGAGCTCCTTCCTATTTCCCGTTTTGTGCAATTTTTCTACTATTTTGTTCAACATTATGTTTTCTACAGGTTAACTGAAGAGAAACATCCAGCCGCGAAGGTGAGCCGACAGATCCATCGCACCAAAAATCTCGCTGCTAGTAAGTTTTTGTTGTTTGACTTTTTTCATCTAACCGAGACCCTCTTACGTGTTTTCTCGCAGGGATGGGTATAAAACCAATCGAAACTGACCAAAACTAGTCAAAAATGAGAAGACTGAGGTAAACCACCGCTGCGGACGGTGATGCCATCACCACTTCACGACGGTGCCGTCGTTCTGAAATTCTAAAATTGTCGAAAAAGGTTTTTAACACAAATTTTTGATTTTTTTGGTATCTTTAGGTACACGAAGTGTGTTTTAATCTCCACAAAAAAATTTAGAAAACTCAGAGATTGCCAGTAGCTGCAACTAAAATTTTGGTGTTTCAAATACTAATTCAGGTAAAAATCCCTCACCTTATTCCCTGTTATAGAATTGAAGTCTAATTATCAATAATACAGTATTTTGCATAATTTACAAAGTTTCGAGAATTAATTACAGGTTACTAATGGAGCCAGAACTGGTTATTTATTATTGTTGTCCTATTTAACCGATTGTTTGATTTTACAGCTTTAAATGCATGATATATACTGGAATTGGTAAAATGATTCAGTTGTGTTTCCTTGATGCATATATTGTTTGTCTTGCGTCGATTTACGGTTAAATTGTGAAACTGAAAATTAAATGTAAATAGAAAATTTATTAGTTAAGTGAATGAATGAATGGTAGCCTTAATGGATATTCTGGTAGATGGTGGACAGACTGAGTACATAGGGAACCCTATCGTAAATGTCGCCTCATACAGGATAGAGTATCGAGGATTGGTATTTTTGGCGTTCATATCGGACGGGATATGGGGACGGTCCGTTTCACCCTCATACCGGACGGGTTATTAAGGGATGGTATTTTTAGCACTCATACCGAACGGAGTATGGGACGGCCAGTTAATTGACAAGGTTGGATGCTGGTTCACGCGTAGTGAGACATCCCTATGGACCCCCATAGATACCAGTAGGTAAATAAAAGGAAAAGTTGTTATTCTTGCTTACTTGAATATGGATTATGATGTTTTTAAGTCATTGTCTCTATAGGTCGGTTTTGAAAATCTTACAACAGTAAGTATGCAATAAATGGTTTTACTTATGATAAATGAATTTACTTAAATTAAGAGCTCTATAAGTTGTTTTTATAATTTTTACCAATCTTTATTTTCTATATCGGTGAGCAGTGTGATATTCTTACTGAACTAGTGTAGCTCACCCCTTCATTAACTATTTCAGATCAAGAGGACCAAGACCCAGATCTCGATCAATAAGAGGGTTGTGAATAGTTCATCACCCGAACTCCTTCAAAAGCTAGTGAAGGTCATCCTAAGATGCTAGTTGTTAACTTTTCGTTTACTTTTTTTATTTTCATTTGTTCTTTTGGAAGGGACATTTCCATAGCCCTATTGAGTATTTTAAACTATTGTGTAAGGAATGTAAACTCTAACTCTATTATTCCGCTTTCGCATTCAATTCATGTCTTTATTTCCTTTTAAGATCTGAGCTGTTACAATGTATATATATGTTTTAATCTTCACAAATATAAAACTTTATGTCCTTACTTGGAGGTTAAAAAATTTTTAAGATAAAAAATCAGAAGTAAAACAAATTAAATAATTATACTATATAAAATATGCAAGCTACTAACCCATGCAGAAAATAAGAAGTAAGCAAACAAATGAGAGAATTCTTGGATAAGCCATGTTTCCTTCAAATTTTTTACTTTATGTTGATGTTTCTCTTTTTAGTATGATGCAAAATGTGAAGGAAATTGTCTTATATTTATGGTACCTATAGAAATGAAAATAATACTTCATGGTAAAGAAAAAGTAAATCAAGGTATTAAAAATGAATTAAATCAAAGTGTTAAGGAGGAAAGAAATCTTTGTATTAGAGAAAAAAAATGAAATAAATTAAAATATTATAAAGGAAGCAAATTAAATTAAAGGGTCAAATCATAATATTTGTAATTAATTGTAATTAATTAAGAAATTAAACAAATCAAATTAAAGAGTCAAATCATATCATTTGTAATTAATTGTAATTAATTATATTACATGCAATGAGCAATTAATTACCATTAATTATAAATGATATTATTTGACCTTTAATTTGATTTCCTTCCTTTCTATTATCTTGATTTATTTTCTGATTTTCTTCATTTTTAATACATTGATTTCTTTTATTTTTAGTATCTTGATTTACTTTTTCTTTAATTCTATAATTTTTATTCATATTTAGAACCTTGATGTATTTCCTATTTAGTAGCATTATTTTCTTTCTTCTTAACACTCCCCTCAAGTTGAAAATAAATGTCCATTCTCAACTTTCTGATAAGAGCTTGGAACGTCGGCTAGGTAACAACTTCAATCAACACGTTTTCTAGTTGAGAATTAGTGGGCATGTGTCAAGTATATATTAAGTTTCTATAAAGTTCTTTTAAATAAAATATCTATCAATCTCAATGTGTTTCATCTTATTGTGTTGTACCGGATTGTGAGCAATGCTTATGACTAATTTAGTGTCATTGTATATGTGTATAGGATTTTTTTACTTGATTTTAAAATCTTACAAGATTCTTTATATTCATAGTAGATCACATACCCCTAGTGATGCAGAATCCTATATCAACAATACAATCCAAAACTCACATATAACATTAGCATGTAGAAATCTTAAATATTTAAATAAACTCTCCCTACTTAACCCAATAATTCTACTAGAATTATATGATAAGGTAACTAGAAAATAAAAAAAAAAAAAAAAAAGACTTCACAACTTACTCGATAAGTCATTTCAATTCATTGGCTCAATAAGATGGCTAAAGAACATCTCTTGAATCAATACTCATAATTCTATTAGCAAATGGTAATAGAAAAATTTAATTGAAGAATTTTGATTTGTAAGAGTTGTAATTACAATTCTACAAGTGGGAAATTATTGAGGTAATCACACTAATTTAACTCGAACTCAAAGATAAAAAATCTATCCAAACTCTATTTTATCCTAATCCAAAAACATTAAAAAAAATTATTACAATATCAATTGGATAATCTTCCCTCTCTCATGGCCGAATTGGATAAGCCTTCTCTTGAATTATCCAATGTGGTGTTATTCCTTCTTGAGCTGAAAAACAATAAGAGATATGTGATAAAAATAAGGAAAGAAGTTCCTTTCTTGAACTCCACCTCAACCCGCACAGATAAGGCTCATTTCCTTCGAGATTGGGCTTGATGTGTTTGTGCTTCTCATTAGGACTCTCCCTCTCAGCTTTCTCTCCCATGCTCGCCTCACTTAGCCACTTCTTCAAGTCCTAAAAGGACTTTTTAATAAGCCATTGAAAAGAGGAAGACTTGTGGTTGAGGAGGAGTCCTATGACATCCCAAACACCTAATGGTAAGAGGGAGCCAGATAATAGAGGCAAACATGAGTGCTAAAAAAAACTAAATTAACATTAAAGAAGAAAAAATAAAATTTCTTTACACAAAATATCCAGGTTCACTTTACACCTGAGGCCAAGGGTTGACTATCAAATTGTGATTATACAAAATGGAGTCATCTAAATGTTTACAAAAGAGTGATCAGAGCATAAGTGTTAAAAAGCACTCACAACTATCTTAAGGATCTGAAAAGGGATCCATTTCAAGGGGCAATACATCAAACGCATCATCATTCTAATCATCTGGAGGGGGCACAGATTTGGGGTGAGTTTTATGTAAACTCATTATGGAAAATAGAATTTAAACTACGTTGCTAAGGTTTGAAAAGCATTTAGCCTTTAAAAACGAAAGTTTCACAATAAAATGGACTTGCCTCATAAGCTTTCACGGACGAGCACAACTTCAATACTTAAAAAATAATCGTTATTTGACTTATGAAAACAAGTGATCACAAAAGTACAATAAAGGTAGATATAACATAGAACAAATCATAAACAGGAAATCTAGCAGAAGTTATTCAAACTAAGGTTCTTAACAAAAGCACCACCACTACTTATCCTTAACTATATTGGTGTTTATATTAAACATTTTATAGACTTTCACGCGAAACCGTTCTAACATATATCTACTGAGGCAGAGGAAATTCCTAACTACCACTGTGAATGACCGAATCATTTCATTTTCCCCATTGAGGCCAGTTCGTTTTCTATTTTGGGACAATTCCATAACTTTCTTGGGTATAATCTATGATGATGGTTGTTCTTCACCATTATGGCCCTACATATCATTTTGTGAGTCCACTCTCGTTAGAGAAAAATGTCAATCATTCATAGGGAGTGGTTCATCAACATTTATTCAATGGAGGGAGAAGCAGAAACTCCTTAAAGATAACAGTCAAATGAATTTTTATTCTTTTCTCTTTCATTTTTGAGTACCACAATTATGAACATCATGTTTTTAGATATATCATATGTTTATAGTTATTTCATATCCAAAATTTGGTGGGGCTCTTCAATATACTCGGCCAAGGGCTTATTACATCCGAATTTGACCATTAGGTTATTC
>NW_019014619.1:599366-615613 GCF_000150535.2 Carica papaya | reverse complement strand
AAATAAGCTGAGCTGCCCACTCTGAGCTACACATCGAAACAGGCATTGGTTCTCAAGTTTGGCCTTTTTTCTGGGGGAAGACAGGCAATCTGCTGTGAACCCACCAGATTTTAAGCTACCATTCATTGAGGCAGCTTTTCTGCAACAAGAGATGAAAGCACTGACGTAAGCATCTGTGCAGAGGATGTAGATGCTGCAAGCTTAGCAGCAACAGCAGCTGCGGCAGCTTTCTTGTTTTCTTCTTCAGTAGTTCTCAAAGGTGCAAATGAAACCACAGGCTGAGGATGGGGTGGAGTGCTGATTGGCTGAGCTGAAGAAAGAGTCTGTTCTACCACCTTCATGGCTTCTGTTGCAGAAATTGTAGGCGTAGTTGGGGGAACAGGAAACGACGGTGATGTCATTCTCTTCTTCATATTGTTTGCATGCTCAACCTGAAATCGAGCAACCTGCAGGCAGAAAGAACAAATGAAATAGATTTTGACAAAGGATGTGGTATTAGAAAGAGAGGAAGATATCACAAAACTGGGGCTTATGCCCCAGCATCGTTAGAGCTAGAGGGGAGAGCATTTGAATAAAAAGATTTTTGATTCCAAATTTCAAATAAAACATATTAAATATTAAAAATAGAGGGAAAATCAAGTAAATAGCCATTCTGAGAATCAATAAGTCCATTTCTAGGATTTCATGAAAATAGTGGTATTCTTACTTGCAACTGGCTCCGGATAAGCTCCAGCTTTGATTCCTGAAGACTTTAAATCAGTTAGTAGTCAATAATGATGCAAAACTAAATTGAAATCCTATGGCTCAAGAACATATGAGGGTTGATAAAATTTACATGTTCCTGCAATGCTCCTTTAAGTTGGTAAACCAAGGCCGCCCTAGTTGCTTCAGCATTTTCCAGTTGTCCAATGCACTGCTGAAGTGCTTGCTCCTGCTGCTGTATCTCATCTATGATAGAAGAGCCATGCTGACTTCCTAACCAAAACAAAAGATGAAGAATATATAAAAGTTAATAACCAACAACTTTGTATCAGCTATTACAAGTCAGACGGGATGAGACAAATATATTGAGAATAAAGAGCTGAAACATCATATGGGAGAATGAGGAGCCAAGTCTGGATTTGAAAAGGAAATAAAAACCTAATCCCTTCCAAATGAACCACTTACACCCAAACTCCAAGGTTTCCAAGATTGTTAATAGGGTTTTCCATGCAAAACAAGAGTATCATAAATTGGAGATATTGCCCATAATAAGAGATATTTATGCAATTCCAATATCTATGTATTATCAAGAATTTAAGGTAACTAAGCTTGTTTAGGAACTATTAACTATAGGATTATTATTTGCATGAGTTTACTATTTCTGGTTTAGATAACATCTTATTTAGTTATTTTCAAAATATACATTATTCAACTAATTGGATTACCTTCTTAGTTAAGCTTATTTTCTAAGTAAATTTTAGAGTTTTTTTTATTTATTTTATATATATATATGACATAAGATCTATCTGTATGGATATATTCACCCACATTGCAGCCTCATTTACTACATGTTGGTTCACAAAAAATGGCATGAATAAAGTAGAAATTTTATAGGTATTACTGATGTAATGGCCATTGCCATGTTTGGTTGACACAGAGAACTGATTCCAAGGAGTAAGCTAGTACAAAAGAAATTGTGATTTTCTCCTTTAATAGCTATTCATGAGGAAAGGGGTAAAATTACTATTTCTAGCTTCATGTAATAGTACTGGAATATTTTTAGTCTTCATTTACAATAGAAAAGAATATCATCTTTATCTTTTAAGTTGAAAAATCAATTCACAAGTTCCCCATAGCTGCCACCATCTCTCCATGAAAAGGCAGTGGAACTCCATGAAACACACAAACTCTACAAAACGCCATCAAACTCCTTCACACGATGATGCAATACCACCCAAGTAGCATGAGTGCGGCATGAAATGCAACATTGGTCCAGTTCGAAATGGGACCAAGGATTACTGCCCTACAATTTCAATGTTTGTGTCTGCGGTGCGACTCCAAATCTATTGAAATGCAACAATTCTAAGGTCAATTCTTGCACAATTAGCTTTGGTAACCTCCTTGTGTAACACTTACATCTCCTTCCAGATAGATGCTAACCCTCATTGACACCAAAGATAATGACAAATGTTCTGAGTGGCGGCATATAGCCAAGTTGGTGACTTTAATCCTACAAGCCATGATTTTATTGGGAAGATGAAATGCTTTTGTTTTTTTGTTAAAACTATTTTTTATTTACTATTAACTATAGTTAGGACCAAATTACTTGTTATAGTTTTAAATTTAGAGAAATATAGATTTATTATTATAATGTTTGTATTTCTTTTTATTTGAAATCACTGGTTATAGTTTTAAATTTTTACGAAATATAAATTTATTATTATAATGTTTGTATTTTGTCTTTGCAAATAAAAATAAAGGGTTAACCAATATAACAAGGACATTGTAGTCATTTCAATTAGTCCATCTCCATAACAACATACCAAACAAACAATGGAACTGCTATTCTAATATGCTAACCAAACAGGATCATGTAATCACAATCAAATTACAACCTTATTCTATTATGACTTAATAGCTATTCCATTCCATCCTTCCCCTTAGTTCTCTGGCCGCCAGTAGGAGGTGGACAACACCTCCACCATTATCAACACTCAAGATTGTCAACCGATCACCCACCAAGTCTCAGATCCTACCTCCGTTATAATAAACCTCACTTGCCAGCAACACCTCAAACCATTGTTGCCTTGCTGGAACTCAACCTTAGCAGCCACATTGATGCCCACAAGATCCAATTCCAAACTACCACCTTCAAGGGAACCTAATGCCAAAAATTCAAAACCCAAAATCACCACACATGTTACAAATGCACTGTTAGCAATGAGCGAAATCCTGCCCAAGTAGTTTATAGAGCTTAAGACATCTCATGAGCAAAGCCATTTCTAGAGCTGAGTTGTTACCTTAAGTCGTCTTATGAAATGGAGCTGCATACAAAGCCAAGTGCCCTTTTTTTAACTGAAGCATTTCAAGCCACTTTCAACCCACTTCCAACCCAAATTTGAGTTGAAACTTCTGCAAGTTCATGGGGAATACTCAACCGTTTGTGCTAATTTTGAGATTTGTGGTCACAGATTTGCAATTTATACTTTTGGAGATGAATTGAGTTTGGATCTTATCCTTTAAGTCAAATCATTAAGAAAAAGTACAAGGCAATTTTGGATGGGTTCAAACAAGAGTGGATTTAACCATGTTCTCTTAGTTACATTCCCTTTATCATAAGGTTCATCAACAACCAACGAGTTTCGAGATAATTTATATAATGCTTTTTACCAAAATGGATAAGAGAAGAAAATTAAAACTAAAGTTTAACAAGGTTGCTTATATGATAGTTATTATCATATGGAAACCCCACATTATTTTCCAAGACCTAAAGTAGGGGAAAAAGTGTTCAACATGCTAGGGAAAAAAATTCACAAGAAAAACATGGAAACTTGTATCCTTTTAAAGCCGATTTGAGCCTTAAAAATAGCTTGCTAGGAATTAAGCAATATGCCTGACATGTTTACAAGACAACTGGAAGGTTCTCAATTCAAGAATATCCCAAATCTTCTGTTACACAAAAACCGAACAGTAAGAATCCGACTTCTTGTAAAAGTCAAACTCCTGTATAGATTGATATCTTAAAAAAGATCTCTCTATAAAGTAGAATCATAGTCGACTTCTATAACTAGAAGATTTTTTACTTTTATGGTACTAATTTATATTTAGTTTCATACTAAAACTCCTACTAATCTTCTCTTATATGCATTCAGATATCATAAATTAAGTGTCATGAATAAAAATTCAATAAACAGAAAATTTAATTACAACTTCTCATGGTATTAGGGCAGGATCTCTGAACCTTAAAAAATCCTTTTTTTCAATCTCTCTTACTAATGACCAACTATGGAATGGCTACAGCAAGAACCAGTGACCTCTCTAATATCACATCTCAATCTGATTGAACTATTTCTATTAAACCACCCAAATTGGAAGCCATTCAAATTCCAATCACTAGTTGCAAGCTAAATGAAAGCAATTATATCTAATAGTCCAAATCGATCAGATCTTTATCTGCAGTAGAGAGGGATAAGAATATCTCACTAGAGAAGTCACCTAATGAAGTGCCAAAGACCCAAACTTTCGATCTTGGAATATCGAGAATAATCTAGCTATGTCATGATTGATTAACTCGATGACAAATAATATTTGTAAGAATTTTTTGTTGTACAAGATGGCAAACGAATCTAAAAAACGGTTAACGAGTTCTAATGCAAAATCCAAAATTAACAGTGTAATTAAAAACTCACATAATATTCAAATATCATCAAAGATTTAAATCTTAAATAAACCTCTCTATTTAAACCACTATCAATTAAATGATAGAAACTAAGATAATTGAGAAAATACGAAAATTAGAAAAATATCACAAGAATATCTTGATAAGTCGATCCAATTCTCTATTCAACAAGAATGATGAAAAACACCTCACTTGTTGAAAAGAAACTTAGTAATTTTATTACTATTAACTTGAGTGAGTACAACCATGAATTGAAAGCTTATTTATAGTGTAAGCCATGTGCATTAAAAACAAATAAATCTCCTAAATTAATTGTAAAAATTATATAGAAAATTAAATGCCTTAAATGAGAAAATAATAAGAATTAAGAAGATTATAGCCAAAATAAGGTAGATATGATCTCTTTTTGTAAAAACCTTTTTAAATGAGGAAAATCTTAATTAATTATGGAAGAACTAGGGATAATAAAATGGCAATTTAGGGCCGGTTCTTTATGGCCTCAAGAGGACGCCAAATCTTCAAGATTCCTTCCTAACTTGTGAACCTTAGTCCTTTCGTAAGGAATTTATTTGGTTTCCTCATTTGAGGAAGATCTTGAGGTGTTTAGGAAAAGAATTAAAGAGATAGTCTAATCTTCCATAAAGAGATGAGATTGGTTGCCTTTTTAAGGAGATATGGGGAAAGGATTAAAAAGGATTAAAGAGATAGTCTAATCTTCCATAAAGAGATGAGATTGGTTGCCTTTTTAAGGAGATATGAGGAAAGGAAGACAAAAATTCTCCCTTGGGAAAGTCTTCCTCTCGGATTGGAAAGAATCCTCATGGGTGGAAGGATTTTCTTTTCCCTTTTCCACTACTCCTTTAATTTGGAGAGTATATCCCCCCATTATGCCCTTGGCCTAATGGGCTTGTTCCCATGCCTTTATGGGCTTCTTTGCTTGGTCCAACTCTTCCTTTCTCGCTTATCCATGCCTGAACAAATAATTGAAAGGCTTGTTGGAGTCTTTTAGCTCATCCTCTTGTCATGGGCCGACTTGGCATCATAATATTCTCCCAAGTGACCCAAATCCATCCAAATTGTGTGAGTATTGCTTGTATCTTCCTTGGCTGCCAACTTTCTCTTCGTTTTGGGCTTTTTTGCAAGCGATTCTCTCTTGGCTTTCTTCTTAGTTGTCCTTCTCTTCTTCTTCTTGTCTTGGATCATGGCCCATGCTTCCCATGCTCACATCATCCCCTCCTTCCTAAAAAATAATTCATCCTCAAATCAAACACTTTTTATGTAGGGGTTTCATTAAACCTACATTCTTTGAGAAAATATCCTACAAAACAATGTCATTAAATAAAGGAGGTTTAAGGTGAGTTAATAGTTTTTTTCTTGAAAGAGGGCCTCCTTAGCTCCTTCCTTTCTCTATAATAATATTCTCTCTTCATGTTACTTAGTTCTTCTTTTCCTTCGGGCTTTAGTGAATTCTTGAATTGTTATTAATCTTTAAACACCTCCTCATATGATATTAGTGCAAGTGTAAACTTCTAACCACACATGCTAAATGAAAAACGATTTCCAAAGCCATCATAAGTTACATGCTTATCATACTGTCAAAGTCTTCCTAGTAAGATGTGACTAATATCTGTTTAGTCATCTTCATCTCTCCATAATCAGTCAACCACAACTTGTAAGGATGAGAATGGCGCGTACGTCAAACTAAGTTTATTAACAAGAATAATACTGCCAATGTAGTGCAACTACCCACATCTATAATAAGACTACATACCTTCCCGTTTACAAGGCAACAGGTGGGGAAGATATTCTCTTTTTGGTTACTTTCTTCAAACTTGACTTGGGCATTCAGAATTCTCCTAATAACCAAAGCTTCCTCCTAGGCTGAATATTCAACATTTTCCTTAACATCCTTCATTGGTGGTATGCTGTCATTATCTTCATTATCATAGTCACTACCACTATTAATTCTGTCATAATCTCTCAATAGTATGATCTTCTTATTTGAGCATTGAGATACGATGTGTATGATTTTGAGACACTTGAAGCAATTAATTATACTATACTTTTGGGATGAATTAGGTATCTCACTTTTGGTATTTGGCGGTGTAGACTTTTCCTTCATCACATATGCTCCCTTCTTTTCCTCTTTCTTGGGCCATTCTGAACTGTAGATAGGAGTGACATGTGACGTGCCCCTCCCTTCTACTTGAGCTACTTCTTGATCTTCATGGTCATATGCACCATGTCCTCTAACTCCAAGTAGTTTTGCAACTCTACACTGTTGGCAATTTCCTTATTAAAACCTCCCAAAAAACTTGTCATGGTAGCCTTGGGATCTTTTTCGATATTAAACCTAATCATGGCCATCTCCATCTCCTTATGATGATCCTCGACAGACATAGATCCCCACGTCAAATGTTGTAATTTCAAGTACAGTTCACTATAAAGGGTCATTGACAAGGTACTTGGGGAATGCCAACATACTTTTGTGGGGGTTAGGAAAATCTTGGATGCAGCCTTAATTGCTAATAAAGTGGTTGATGAACTCATTTATAGGAAACAAAGAGTAATGTGCAAGTTGGATATGGAAAAGGCATATAACAATGTGCATTGGCGATTTGTGGATTACATGCTAAGAATGATGGGTTTTGGAGAAAAATGGAGGCGTTAGATGAAAGCTTTTATTACTACTACTTCTCTTCCGATCTTTGTCAATGAAGGTTCGTGTTCTTTCTTTTCAGCCTCTTGTGGTTTGAGACAAGGTGATCCACCATCGCCATTTACTCTTCATCATAGTCATGAAAGGTTTGAATGTTACGCTTACAATGGCCAACGAATGTGAGTTGTTTAGATGCTTAAGAGTGGGGTTGGGGGACCGTTTCGAGGAGATAACTTATTCATGTTTTGTTGATGATATCATGTTTTTTTTTGAACCAAAGAGAGGAGCTTTATTGCATATCATGTGTTTTGATGGACTTTCAAATAGTGTCCGCACATAACATCAATCTTGCCAAGACGGAAGTTGTGAGGTTGGGCTCGAAAGGGGATCGGGATGGGTTGGCAAGGGCTTTGTGGTGCAAACTTGTTAGCTTACAAATCACGTATTTGGGTCTGCCTTTAGGTTTTAGATTTAAAGAGGAAAGAATATGGGATCTAGAGGTGAACAGATTTGAGAAGAGATTGGCGTGATGGAAATGAGCTATGCTATCTAAAGGAGGTAGGTTCACGCTTATCAAGAGCACTCACAGTAATCTACCCATCTAATTCACGTCTCTTATGACAATCTCGAAAGGTGTGGTCAAGAGATTACAAGTTATTCAGAATCATTTCCTATGGGGTGACACGGGGGAGAGTAGGAAGTATCATTTGGTTGCACGGAATGAGCTTAAAAAACCTATGCATGTTGGTGGGTTTGGCCTGCATTCATTGATTGAGATGAATGAAAAGCTACAAGGTAAGTGGCTATAAAGATTCATCAATGGGGAAGGTGCTATGTGAAGAATAACTATAATGGCTAAATATGGAAGAGATGATAGCAAGAGTTTTACAAAATTGGGTTCTAGATCACATGGGAAGAGTTCATGGAAAAAGATAGGTTTAGGGTGGGAGAACTTTCATAAGAACATCAGTTGGACAGTTGGTAGGGAGGATAGAATCAAATTGTGGGAAGACTCCTAGGGTTAGGTTTCCACATATCGCTTAGAGGAAGAATATCAAGATTTGTGAATCTATTGCGGAAGTTAGTGGAGGGATGAGGGAATGGAAAGTATTTATGTCGACAAACCTAAATGACTAAGAGATTGGTGAGTTTGAGGAACTACTGCATATCCTTTCTCTTATTACTTTGAATCAAGATACCAACATTCTATAGTGGAAGCTCACAGCAGATGGTTTGGTCACAGTAAAATCTTCTCCAAGAATCTATTCAAGTATGATGAATGTGGAAGCATATTCCCCTTATCAATAGTTGTGGAAGCCAAGAATACCCTCCCAAGTTCCGTTTTTCACTTGGAAGGTATAAGGCATGCACTGAATGTTGCCTGACTATTGATGAATTAAGGAAGAGGTGAAAGATTCTAGTTAATGCGTGTTATTTTTGTAAAAGGGCAAAGGAGACTTGTAATTATCTTTTTCTTTGGTGTCTCCTTATATACAAGTTATGGATTATGGTTTATGGCTTGCTTGGGATTGGTTGGGCGGTGGCAGGGCATAAGTGGCTGAAGGAAACAGATAGAGATCATTCTCTTACCATATTCTGGGTAGTGTAGAATGAGAGAAATAGAAGAGTTTTTTATGAGGTTGAGGATTTTGATGGTTTTGATATACTTCAAAATATATGTTCTAAACTCTTGATTTTTTTATACGGGATTATCCTTTATGTTCTATAGAAGATATTATCAAACCTTGAGACAGCAGCATGTTTGCGGAGGTATTGGGATGTAAAGCTGTTAACTTCCCTTTGAAATATCTAGGGGTCCTTTTGGGTGCTAAATATAAAGAAAAAATCACTTGGGACCGATTATTGAACGATTAGAGAAAAGATTTGCGGGATAAAAACGTAATTTCTTGTCAAAAGGTGGAAGGCTTACTCTAATCAAAAGTACAATGGTCAATCTTCCTATCTACCATCTCTCCACTCTTACAATTCCAAGTAACATTGCAAAGAAACTAGAAGCAATTCAATGTAGATTCCTTTGGGGTAATGAGATTAATAACCGGAAGTATCATTTGGTGAAATGGGAAGAAATTAAAAAACCTATGGATAGAGGTGGACTGGGATTAAGGTCCATTGCTACCATGAATATTGCCCTACAAAGGAAATGGTTATGAAAATTTTTGGTGGATGGTAACTGATTGTGGAGGAGCATAGTTGCAGCAAGATGGGGAGATTTGTCAACTGCAGATTTGCCTTCTAGGAAAGGCAGAAATCACATCTGCAGACCGCGTGGTAGAGCTTTTTGGAAGAAAATCCTCCTACAGTGGCCGAAATTCAGACAATGCATAAAATGGCAAATTGGTAATGGATGTAAAATGAGATTTTGACTTGATGTTTGAATTGGAACGGGTGCTCTTATGATGCGATTTCAAAGGTTATTTGAGATTGCCCAGTCAAAACAGATGCTGCTTAAAGAAGCCTATCGAATGTGCAATAACAGTATTGAATGGTCGGTAAATGCTTCAAGAAACCTAAATGACTGGGAAGTAAATGAGTATGCTGAATTATTAGCACTTTTGGAAACTCAGCAAATAAAAACTTGGGAGAACAAGGTGGTGTGTAAGCTGGAAAAGAGCGGAAATGTTTTTGTGGGGTCGTATTAAAGGCAACTGGCTGGTGAAAATTAGAAGGTTTTATATAAATTCCCAGCTAAACAGATTTGAAAAGCAAAGGTGACTCCGAGAATTGCTTTTTTCACTTGAGAAGCTTGTAGGGAAAGTATACTCATTATTGATAAGCTTAGGAAAAAGGGTCAGATCATTGTTAATTGTTGTTATCTCTGTTTGAGTACGGAAGAGTCTTGTAATCACTTACTTGTTTGGTGATACCACGACATACAGACTTTGGAACATGATCTATTGACTATTAGGAATTAATTGGGTGATCTCTGAGACTGTTTGTGGGGAATTATGGGCTTGGGAAGGGATAGGTATCCAAAGGAAAGTAGTTAATTTAATTCTTTTGACCATTTTTTGGATTATTTGAAAAGAGAAGAATGCTAGAGCCTTTGAGGGCAAACCTTACACTTATATAAATCAAGAGATAGGAGGATTCATTATTTTAGGACCAGTATGTTAGGTCATGATATTATTAGTGAAACTATAACCACATTGTAAATTTGTACATGTGCGATACCCCCTTTTTTGGTACCTTTTATTTCAAAAAAAAAAATAAGATTTATCAAACCTTGTAGATAATTTGATAGACATGTAAATATTTTTTGTATATGGGCGACGCTCCCTTGGTGCCTATAGTAATACACTTCACTGTTTATATTTAAAAAATAATAAATCACTCACATAATTATAGTTTGTCCACATAATAATAAGATTAGAATCTTCAAATATAAAACTATAATAAAAAATAACTACTAACTATATAAGAAAAGAGAATCTTAACAAAGTTCTGCTCCTTGCTAGTTTTTCTTGATATCCATTCCTAAGGTCACAAAATGTCTTTTCCTAATGCATGTGGTAAGATCACCAAATATTAAGCTTGTGACTTGTAACTCCTACCATATTTGACTTGCCACAGAACGGACAAAATGACAAGCCTCATTTGAAATGACAGATGAAAGTAGAAATATTGACCCTTCCGGCAAACTCTTACCTTGATTTGATGCACTATCAACATCTTCCCCAATTTTACTCAAATGATGTACAGCAGTATTACACATATTGAAAGCTGTCTCTTCATTAGAATGATCATCGAACACCGTTTGAAAGGCAGTTAGAATCTTTTCTGGAAGACCCCCAATAGCCAATTTCTGAAGAGAAAGCAAAGCAAAAATAAATCCCAAATTCATAATGGATAGATGTATTTGCAAGACATTATCATTATATGAATGAAAAAGACAACTAAGGACGATATGTAATATAAAAAATAGAGATAAATGCTTACAATTCTCACTGAATGAGCATCCTTTTTCACTATCTTTATGGGATTTGTGCCCTTGCCATTGCTCACTACAACAGAAGAAGGACTCTTGCCAAGCATTTCATCTTTTAGACTTTGCCCTCGAGAACCAAAAACTTTCCTTTCTTCCCATATGTCAACCTGAAAAATAACCACACCAATAATCCCAACCCACATGGGAGAAACAAAGCAAAAAAAAAAAAAAAATTAGAGAGAGAAACTCTCAGATGAAGAATACTATAGAACAGCACGAAGTAGCAAAAGCCCATGAAAATACTTATGTAACATAACAGAAGGGGGGGAAAAGAGGAGATGAAACAAAAAATTTCCATGAAAACCATTTATATGATTTTCTCAAGGGGATCATATATCAGAAATCAGGATATTATATAACATACTCCACCATCCAAACATATTTTAAGGGGAAAACAAAAAAGGCAATAAAAACAACTTTTCCTTATCATCCTGTGATCAAGATACCACGTCATTTACTGTCAAAAAACAGTGTTCAATCTCATTTTCCAGCTAAATCTTACATCCTAACTAATTAAAAAAAGTTCTCTTCTCTGTTTCTGGAACAAAAATAAGCAAAATAAAACAAATATGAGGAAAAGGTTGCCAGGTAAACAGCATAAGAAATAAACATTAGCTTGGCATAGGAACAAGAAGCCAAACCAATAAAAGAGAGCACCACTAAAAAGCTAAACCAGTTTTGGGCAACAAACAACAGCAAGAGTAAAGAAAACACAGAAAATTTTGACTATTAGTCTTCAATGTAGCATATAGCAAACAATTTAACGGAGACTGCTGATAACTAAGTACTACTTACGAGTCTTGCTACTGCTTTCTTTCCATACTCATCACCACTTTCATAAACATGTTTGAGAGCAGCAGGAAGAACTTTCCAGAACTCATTCACAAACTCACTGCCTTTTCGTCTACTGTTTTGCAAAATGTCATTAGCCAGATAAAGGAAGGAAACACACTGCTCTTTCTGGGAAGAGCTGAACAATTTATCCCAAGTTTCAACAATCTGTTTTGCCTTTTTCCTGTGAGAAATACACCATCGAGATAATGCTGGACCGATGTTAAGGCTAACCTATAACATATTTAATCAATTCAAAAGAGAACTCAGCACAGAAGGAAGATAAGATTGACCAATAAGAGGGAAATAATACTTTCTCCAGTATCATCTCTCCAAAGAAACTATTCCAGCTCCTTATAGTTACGCTTAAAATTAGCTTCTATAGTTTTGGAACATGTACCAAGTACTGGAGAAAAAAACAATATAACAAAACCCTTGAACAGCATTTCTTTAAAAAAAAAACACAATCAATCACCATTACAACAGGCCACCAATACACTGATCATGTTACTCACAAGCACAAAATGACATAAAAAAATTAGAAAATGATTAGCAGATAAAATCAAAGGGAAGGAAAGGAAATAAAGAATAATCACTACTTTATTTCAAGGACTACAGATCTACCCATGAATAAAACAATAACTATGTCAAACATCCAGTTCTTACATGGAAGAATAAAGTCCAAATTTGGTCCATGAAAATATGCCCTAGTTTTTATTTTCAAAATTCGCAACAGAAACAGATTTCTGTTTTTCATTTAAATTTTATAAAACATGTTTGTTTCGCTGTTAAACTTAGAAACAGTTTTTCTGAATGAGAGGAAACTGGTTGTTAAAACTTTCTGTCGTTTTGACTTTCATTTTCTGTTTGGGTAGGCTTAGCCTGTTATTTGGGTGCTAAGTTCAATAGAACTATTTCTTAGGTTCAATGCTTGATTCAAGAGTAATTTAGAGTTTAGGAATATATAATGGCTTAAGAATAATAATGATTTTCCTTTAATTTATAGACAAAAATTAAGAACTAGAAAAAGGTTAGAATTGTTTAACTCCATAAAAATTTTGAAAAGCAGACATCTGAAATTTCAAGAGCAAATAAAACATTTTACAACTTCAAAAGAGAGTCAATACATTACAAGCTCCAAAAGAAGTAATAAATAATTTTTAGGTCGTCTCATTAAAAACAATGTTGTTTAAGTGACTATCCGACTCTTCATTTTGGACTCTAAAAGGCAAAAGGCTGTCAAGAGGCTTAAGAGTTTAGAACTCTTCACTGTGCAGTCTCTCTCCCTACCCTTCTTCTCTCTCCATCACAGAACATGCAGAGTCCAGGAGTATCATTCCTCTTCCTTTCCTCTCCAATCTCAGAAATTACAGAGTCTATTAGTCCTATTATAGCTTAACTTTTTACCTTTCAATCTTCGAATTTCTATTTCTACTCCCATAATATCTCTGTAAAACAAATAAGAAAGGTCATATTATCTATCTTTTCACTCTAAAATTTAATTGGAGCTTAATTTCTGCTCCTAAATTTGCTTCTCCCATCTCATAAATCCATCCATCTCAAAAATCCAATCTGAGAACAAATAACCAGAATGGTCTTTAATCATGATTCAATTCGAAATTTCCTACATGCATGAAAAAGGGGGTACAAGCAATCCATGGGTCAAACAACCACTATATAGAGGTGGTTTTGGGGGTGAGTTCTTTAATTAACTTCAAAAGAAAGCGACTGACTAACTAACAACGGAGATCTATATAGTAAAGACTGTTGGATTTCAGTCACATCAATGGTGTCTGAAACCCATGCCTTTTTTTATGTAGAAAATTATATATTATTAAAGTTAGATAAAAAAAAAAGCATTTTCCTCCAAAAAGGGAAAAAGAAAACACAAAAAAAGGAAGACTGGCCAAACTATGGAAGGAAAAAGAACTCAATGGAGAACAGCCAGGCAATCCTTTATACAAAAGAGCCAAAGAAGTATCCTGGTAAAGGCTATACACCTTACTCAGAGAGTCTGAAACTATTCAAACAAATAAGAAAGGGGGAACATGACACTTAAAGATCCTTGCATTTCTCTCCAATCGCAGAACCCAAAAGTCCAGCAAAGCATAGAACGTCTGCCAAGCAGTTTATCTTCCTTTTTCTAGATGAGAAACCTAAGAAACACAGAAAGTGTAAAATAAACCAGACAGAAGTCTCCAAATCCCAGTGCAAAAACATATAAACACGAGGAAGGAGGTTTTGATAGAATTTAATAGTTGGTTCCAAACCCTGAATTTTTTAATTAAGGGTCAGCCTCTTCACTTTTCTAATGATTTTGGGGACCTTATTGATATTTTAATCAATATATAAATATTATTGTATACGGGTTTGCACCCTCTTGATGCCTGCGAATGAATCTTATTATATTTTTTATTTTCAAATATATATATATAATGACGAGACTCAGCATTATAAAAACACTTTACACACACCCCAGTACAAAGCTGTCATGTGCCAAATCAGCAATTCACACGTGCCCATAAGAACAATGCAGAAAAACCTTTTAGCAATTCCTTGGCAATTTGTTTTAAACTGTTTGTACTCCTCCTTTTCATTTAGATGTAGGAATACATGATTCCATAGAATTCTATAGTTTTTTCTTAGAGGTAGGAAGATATGTAATCTAAAGGAAAATAAGCTATCCTCCAAAGAGATAAAAACAAGAACACATTAAGATCAACACGAAAGCTAAGAAACAAAACATAATCAATTCAAAATAGAAACCCAAGGGGATGGACTCTTGACTCTCTCTTTTCTCTCTCTCTCTTTCTCACACTAAATGAATAGGAAACCCTAAATCTGGCTTCATTTAAATGCCGAAAAGGGATGAATCTTATAGCACTACTGAAAGGAAACAAGGGGATGGTGAAGGGGGGTCCGCCGACCTTGGCCAACCAACGGGAATGGCGTCTCAATGGAAACATTTCTTCCTTCCTGATGTGATTAACGAGGCAAAGGACAAAGATGTAACACGCATTTGCAAGAACGGAAGG
The DNA here is from genome assembly GCF_000150535.2 of Carica papaya. The sequence goes on along the minus strand of NW_019014619.1, from coordinate 600,701 downwards.
GGTCTGAGGGCATCAGTCACTCTGATAGGCAATGCAATAAAGTGGATTATTGATGCATTTGCTGACTTCTCCTAGCGAAAGTGGGGCAAGACGTGGGGGATGAAGTTCAATGGATGGAGAAGTAGCTCTTCATTGCACTAGGAAGCAATAGGTTTGGTCGTCATCTGTCCTGACTGAAGTGAGAGACAGAGATAAGGGAAGAACGAGGATTTTCATTCCAGCGGGAGAGGAAGTTGGGGGGTGGTGGAAAATGATGAAAGCAACATATGAGTTGACAAGCCAGCCCATTGTAAACCCAGATAAAGTGATGGTTAAAGGGGCATAAAGGATAGGTAGGAAGAATGAATCTACTGACAAGTGCCTCAGGAGGAAAGTTCTTATTCCATGCCCACATTGTGGAGTTAATCTCGGCATCTCGGTGGAACTAGCGGGTGGATTGTCTTTTGCATAAATTCTTGGCCGCAAAGCAGGGGAAGGGAGTCAGGTAGGGCAAATGTGACTCATGGTACGATCGGATCCGGATCAAGCCATTTTCGAATTTCAAAATAGTAAAAATGGGAATCACGTGAGAGAGGAGAAATTGGACCTGGCAGGTGGGCCAAAGGGTAATGGGCTGACGAAAGGAACAAGATTGGGATCACGGGGTGGAAGGCATCTATTGTGGGCTGAAAAAGGAAAGTGGGTTGAACAACTTGGGCCGAACAGGAATGTGGGTCACAATAGATTCAAATGGGACTGAAGACCCAAAAAAAGGGGTTTAAACAAGGTCTCACCTAAAGACAAACATAATGAGCAGGTCGGGGTACAATCCTTTTTTGCATTGAAACTGGACAAGGGATGTGCGGAAGAGGATACTAGGGTTGATCAAAGGAGTAAAGACGGTAATGTGGGTGAGGAAGAAGCGATTGATCTCAGTAAACAGAATGAGCCAGTGATCGAGAGAAATGAGGAATTTTTGGTGGTTAATGGGGAAGACAAAGAACAGATGAAAGAGAAGGGAATTGCGAAAGCCGAGTTGGACATGGACTGTTCGTTGGGGGGGGGGGGATGGAGTTGATTTTGTTTGACACATATATGCTCGACAACACTGTAAGGGAAGAGTTGGATGTGAATCCTATTCAGTATGAGGAACTATAACTAACGCAGATCGATGAAGAGGAAATGGGTGGGGATTATTGAGAAGTTATACGCGGATTGGGTTTTGGAGAATTTCCGTAAATTTAGCCGCATGTTTGGGGTTACGCTTGAGAGTTTAAAGGACAAAGTATTGAGCTTGATTGCGAACATTGAGGTCAGATATGGAAATTGCAGGAATGAGGTTGCTTCAGTGGAGAA
>NW_019014619.1:523042-544797 GCF_000150535.2 Carica papaya | reverse complement strand
ACGCCTGAGTTTGGTATGGGCTTGACCCCTCATCAAAGGTGGTCATCAGGCTAGGCCAGACCTCACTTGTCAAATTGTGCAGGTTGAGTTAAAGGGATTCGGGCAAACCAAATAGTTTTGGCTTGGCCCAAGCCCATTCAGTCAGGATTTGCGGCCATAACTGACTGAGCTCAAGTAGATATTTAAAAATTTGAAATGGATCAGGTTTGTTGTTCAAGCTGAATAGCCTATCAAGCCTGCTTACCCATTTTCACATCTATAGTCTGAAGAATTTAATGGAAGCAAATTTGAGTGAGATTGAGAATGAGAAATTCTTCCTGTTAAGATAATATCGTCAACATATATAATCGGGACATATTTCTTCCCTGTTGATTTGTTTTTGGCAAACAATGTGTAATCAGATTGACACTGAATGTATCCCATTTATTTCACTGCCCTTGAGAATTTCTCAAACCATGTCCTCTGAGACTGCTTAAGACCACAGAGAGCCTTTTTTAATCTGCATACTTTCTTAGGCCCGATGCTAAGCCCAGGGGGAACTTCCATGTAAACCTCTTCTTCTAGATCTCCATTAAGGAAGGTATTCTTTACGTCCAATTGATTAAACGACCAATCAAGGTTAGAGGCCAAGGAGAATAGGACACGTATAGTGTTGTGTTTTGTAACTGGAACAAAAGTTTCATGATATTCAATTCCATATGACTTAGTGAAGCCCTTGACACCAAGGCGAGCTTTATGACGGCTTATAGTTCCATCAGGATTGTATTTTGTGGTGAAGATCCATTTGCATCCTACAGTCTTTTTCCCTGAAGGTAGGTCAGAAACTTCCCATGTCTTATTTTTCTCAAGTGCTGCGAGCTCTTCTTGGATTGCGGCTTTCCATTCTGAAAACTTAAGTGTCTCGTGAATAGTTTTTGGGATCATGTTGTTATCAAGCTTACTGACAAGGGCTTTGTAGGTAGGAGATAATTTGCCATATGACGCATAGTCTTGTATTGGATGCAAGGTACAAGAACGAACACCCTTCCTCAAAGGCACAGGAAGTTCAACATTAGTTTCAATATTAACCAACGGGTCAGAAATTTTATTACCTGTAGTATTATGAGTGCTTGGTCCAGGAGTTGACTTATGACTTTGTGTAGTTGATTTAGGAATTCTATTATCTTGTTTTTGGTTCTCCTTGTGTAGACATATAGCTTACTTTTTGCAGGTAATGTGTCATTAGTATCTGTGATGGATTATGATTTTTCAAGGATTTCCTGGATATTTGTATTTTGAGGAGATGGTATCGGGGTATGGAATGGTAGAGGACTTATATCCCATAACTGATATACTTGAGTGAAATTCTCCCCCCTGAATGTTAGTTGTAGGATAAAATGGTTGGTTTTAAAAAAATGTTACATCCATGATATTGTAAAAACGATGAGTTCGTGGGAAAAAACATTTGTATCCTTTTTTACTTGAGAAATAACCAACAAACACACATTTAAGGGCCATTGGATTAAATTTTCCCTTGAGGTGAGTGTGAATGTGAACATAGGCAGTGCAGCCAAATAATTTTAATGGGCTAGTGTTTAAGAGATAAGATTCTGGAAATCTCTGAAGGAGGGTTTTATAAGGGGTTTCGAACTTTAGTACCCGAGAAGGCATTCGATTGATCAAATAGGTAGTAGTAAGGATGGCTTCACCCCATAAAAATTTAAGAATATGGGTTGTAAACACAAGAGATCTACCAACTTCAAGAATGTGCTTATTTTTCCTCTCAGTTATGCTATTTTGTTGTGGGGTGTAAACACAAGAGTTTTGGTGGATGATACCTTGTTTTTTAAGGTATTCTCCGAGAGTAGATTCAAAGTATTCACAGACATTATCAGTTTTCAAAAATTGGATTGAAGTGTGAAACTGATTTTGAATCATAATATTAAATCTCTGGAATATTTGGCTAACTTCAGAATTTTCTCTCATAAGGAAAACGCAGGTAATTCTAATATGATCATCAATGAAAAATACAAACAATTTTTTCCCAGTAATAGTTTTTATTTGTGAAGTTCTTGTGGATTAATGCAAACGGGTGTGTGGGTTTATATGGTATACTAGGAAATGAATAGCGAGTATGTTTTGAAAACTTACATACTTCACATTAAAATAAAAGTGGATCTTTATTCTTGAATAAAGTAAGAAACATTTGCTTTAAGTACAAAAAGTTCAGATGGCCTAATCGGTAGTGCCATAACATAATAAAACGCAGGTAATTCTAGTATGATCATCAATGAAAAATACAAACAATTTTTTTCCAGTAATAGTTTTTATTTGTGAAGTTCTTGTGGATTAGTGCAAACGGTTGTGTGGGTTTACATGGTATACTAGAAAATGAATAGCGAGTATGTTTTGAAAACTTACATACTTCACATTGAAATAAAAGTGGATCTTTATTCTTGAATAAAGTAAGAAACATTTACTTTAAGTACAAAAAGTTCGGGTGGCCTAATCGGTAGTGCCATAACATAATTGAATGATCCCTGTTTGAGCAATCTATAGGAATTGAATTAACACATACAACATTAGAAGTTTGTCCACTTGAGGAAGATGAATCAACTGCAATATAGTAGAGACCTTAATCCATCCTAACATTGCCAATTGTCTTCTTCGAAGTCAAGTCCTGAAATACACAAGTATAGTTGTCAAATTTCACCATGCAATTCATATCTTTACACAATTTACTTATGGACAGTAAATTGCAATTCAAATTAGGCACATAAACCACCAATTTGACTGTCAAGCAGGATGATATTTTTGCGGGGTCAATTCCTGCCACTCTAGAGCTTGATCCATTAGTTATTTTAATCAAATAATCTTTCTTACATTCGTTGTAATCACCAAGCAAATGCTGATTTCCTATCATTTGGTCAGAGGCTCCAGAATCCACAATCCAAATTTGTTTTTTATTACACCATGCTGATAAACCAAATGGATAATTATCTTTTTGGGCCACGGAAGCAGAGATAGTACCCATTTTTGACGAAAACAACTTCATCAACGCCTCCATTTGCTCTGGACTGAAGGGAGCACTCTCAGGTTGCGCAGATGGCTCTTTTGAAGTCGCCAAATTACCGTGAGCTAGGGAACTTCTTCTCTCCAGGTTTTTCGTGGAGCTTCCAGCATTTCTTACGGAAGTGTCCTGGTTTTTTGCAAAAACCGCAGAACGGGCGCCTCTTCTTTCCACGGGAATCGGCGACGTGAGAAGTGAGAGCTGAAGCATTTTCACTCAGCTGAGTCAACTGAGGATCTCCTAGCATCAACTTCTTTTTGCTCTCTTCTCGCCGAACTTCAGAAAAGACTTCACGAATACCCATCAGTGGTTTTGTGCTCAAAACGCGTTCCTGCACTTCATCCAGGCTTTTGTTGAGCCCCATGAAGAACCTGAAAATTCTATTTTGTTCTATAATCTTTCTGTACCTTTTTGCATCTTCTGGGCAACACCATTGATGGTCCTTGAAGACATCGAGCTGCTGCCAGTTGCGGGTTAGCAAATTATAAAACTGAGTTACAGTGAGCTCACCTTGCCGCAGCTCATGAATGGTGGATTCGATTTCGAAAATTATTGATGTGTTCTCGCGGCTGGAATAAAACTCACTGGCAGCTTCCCGGACTTCGTGGGCCGATTCGTATAAGAGAAAGTTTTCGCTGATTTCAGGAGTCATGGAGCTTAGCAATCAGCACATTACCATGCTGTTGTCGATTTTCCAAGCACGAGCTCGTGGGTCATCCGACTGTGGTTCTAGATTTTCCTCGATAAGAAATTCATCATGCCCTTTCCCTCGGATAAATAGCCGAACAGATGTCGTCCATTGGAGATAATTATCACCATTAAGGCTATGGTTGGCGATGAATGATGAGTGCTGCTCCACCATTCTAGAGTTGGTGGAGTTAGGAAGATACGTGCCCAAGATAGCTTCGGGTGATGAATTTTGGTCATCCGTGGCTATTGAAGCGTCTGGCGCAAGCGGAAGGAGAATTCTGGATCAGACTGGCTCCGATACCATGAAGAATTTAATGGAAGCAAATTTGAGTGAGATTGAGAATGAGAAATTCTTCTCTTCTTTCTTACTTCCTCTACATAGAGGCGGAGAAGTGCCTTTTATAAGCACCCAACGGCCAAGATGACACACCAAAATTTAGGGAACATAATGAAAAATGGAAACAACAAAAATAACAAATTCTGGTGGTGGTGGACAATTCCACCTGTTCAGAAAATGAAAATACAATTCTACCATTTAATTCTAACCATCTAATATTTATTTTCTACGTAGTCTAATGGTGGATAAAGTGGTAGGGGAAGCTCGGCTTTTTTTGGTGGAAGAAGAATCTTAGATGCCTTCTTAATCACTTATGAAATGGTTAATGCTGCTTGTAAAGTTCTTGGCAATTTTGATATTGAAGACCTTATGACCTTGTCTCTTGGCGTTTCTCCTTGATCTCCTGAGGAGGAGTTTTGGCAAGAAATAGTATAGTTGGGTTTCCCATTGTATTTCAACAACTTCTTTTGCTGAGATTGTGAATGGAGGCTGTTTGATTTTTTAAAATTGTCCTGGGATTTGAGACAAAGTGATCACATTTCCTCTTTCCTGTTAAATATTTTTATGGAAGCTTTTAATCGCCTCATTCTCCAGGCTAGATTGGCAAAACTCTTGGAGGGCCTGTATACTAGCAACAGGATTTAAAGGTGGTAATTTCCTACCCCATCTTTTCTAATGATACTCTCCTATTCTTAAAGCGAACAGGGCTGCCATGATGAGCAGTAGGTGTGTGCTATTGTGTTTCCAAGTGTTTAAGGTTTGAAGGTTAACCAGAGAAGGTCAGACTTGGTGCTGGTTTGCCCTTTTTTTTTCTTGTAGTAAGTATTCTCAGATTTCGGGGCGCAAGATTAGCAAAATTCTCATTAAATACCTCAATCTACCTCCTTGTGCGGATATTAGAATGACAGCCTCTGTGGGATCCCATCATGATTATGATGGCAAACAGTTAGTTGGATGGAGGAGAAACTATTCATCATGGGGTATAGATTCTCTTCTGAAAACTGAACTATCGAATCTCTTCATTTAATTTATGTCCCCTTTTCCTATTTGAGGTAAGTTGCTGAGCAGATTGAGGCTATCAAACACCATTTTCTATGAGGTGATGTCAATGACATTAAGTACTGCTTGGTTGTTGGGAATTATGTGAAACATCCAAAGAACCAAGGGGGCTTGGTTAGATCTTAGAGAGTTTCACATCCACTTCTAATGAAAGGAAATGGAAGTTCTTCTATTGTCTGGATTCTCTTGGGTGGAAACATGTTAGCGTAAAGTTTGGCCTGACGATGGTGGAGTGGTGTTTGTGCCAAGTAGAGGTGCTTTTGGCCCTAGTCCCTAGAGGTGAATTGAAAGGAACCGGTCATATTTGAGCAATTACATTCATTTCAAGGTGGGAAATGGGAAGCAGATTAAATGCTGGGATGATTGTTGGTGTCATAATAGGATATTGAAACAGACATTTCCCTCTATATAGTCTGTTTCCAGGTTCAAGGAGGCAAGGACTGTCAGTTGTTTTTGAGGTGTATAATTGGTGGAATCCCTTAGAGCATCTCCTATGTAATATGGAGCTGGGAGGTTAACAATTGCATTATGTTTATGGCTTGGATGGAGTCAAATTTTATTCAGTAGCACACTGAGGATACTCCTGTTTGGAAGCTTTCTAAGGATGGTAGATTTACTATTAGCCTACACAATTACATGATGGCCTCTGATGAGATCCTGGACATGTTTGTGCCGAACAAATTTGGAAGGTGAAATTGGGAATTGCCTTTTTTAGCTGGGAGCTGCATCATGGAGGATTTTAATGATAAATAATCTCATGAAAAAAGGCAGAATAATGGCAGAACAAGTGCTTTCTTTGCGACAAAGAGCGCAAATCCCACGCATTTTCTCCTCTGATATCCTAAAGTGAGGAGGCTGTGGGATTTTGCTCTCCAGCATGTTAACCTTGTTGGGCAGTCAGGGCTAAGTCGAAGATGAAATTATCGGTTTTGCATGGCATCCTGCTTCCTAACCAAGAGGGGAATTCGTTTTGCCCCATCCCCACCCATTTCCTGGGTCGAAGAGAGAAACAAGAGAGTTTTGAAAATAGATGCTCCCCTCTTGCCGGCATCAGAGGTTATTGGCTTACAATACTTCATATTTTGTTTATAGGTTGCCTTCTTGTTGATGGGGCTGATTTTATGTATTTCTATGACATTTCTCTTTAAGAAACTTGTAATTGTTTGCCCGTACATGAGTAGCACTTGGTGCCATTTTTTTCCATTATCCTTTTCTCTAAAAAGAAAAAAGAAAATCATTATTATGAGGAGGTGCTTTACCGGGTGTATCTTTTTTCTTGAATTTTCTTAGACATCATTTACTCTTATCTTTGGGCTTCCCTATCATCCGTGGAAAATTACTTGCGTCCAATGCTATTCATATAATTAACTTTTGATTCCTTCTTAGAAGGAGATATAGAAATTCTCCATGGATGCACAAACAAGATACTAATACCAAGAACTTATTTTTTGGGCAGGCTCATGGACCTCTTAGAGCTCTTTCTTTGTATATATGTTTGATGTGCTTTCTGAGTTCAGAATGTAATCTTCATTTGTTTCTTCAGCGTGCAGTGCCTTGATGCACTGTTCCCTAGCTGTGTTCTCCTCACCTGGAGGCATTTATATCCACTCCTTTGGATGGCTTTGACTTTTGGGTAGCGTGAGGAATAAATGGTGATCTGGAGAGGGTCTATCTTACAGGCTACGGGTCTTTCCGTTGGAAAAACATAAGAGAACTTTTAAGCAACAATCTCAAAAAGTTATCACTCTTTGGGATAGGATAATTTTTCTTGCTTCTCTCTCTATCTTTTGTTTCTTCTTGTCCCTAAGGCACCTCACCTGTAAAGAGTTGAATCCAAAACACTGAATTCCACTTAGGGGAAGGTACAGGGCTAAGTTACTGCTCTGAGGAGGGACTATCTTGGCAGGGCTATGGGTCTTTCATCGAAAAACATGGGAGATATTTTAAGCGAAAAGCTCAAACACTTATCATTCTTTGGGAAAGGATGGTGTTTCTTGTTTCTTTCTCTTTCTTTTATTTTTGCGTATCCCTGAGAGGCTCGTGAAGTATTGAATCCAAAACACTGAACTCCATAGGGAAAGGTACACAGCTAAGTTACTTCTCTGATTTTCTTGCTTCTCTTTGCTCTAAGGCCCATGAACTTTTAGTGGGGATATCTTTACCCATGTTGCATGATTGAGATACTATTTTGTTCTCATGCATCCTCTTTATTCATCTGTGTTTCTTCCTTTTATTTTTGCTGGAGGATACTTATCCATCTCAGCATCTAATTCTTTTCTCTCTTTCTAAAAGCATTTCTTTTTCTCCCCAAAAAAAGTAAGACATCACTTATTTCTGGACCAGTGTAAATTAGAAAAAATGTGGTTCCTAGTTAGTTACTATCAAGATGCTCCAGCTTCAATGCAGAGAAGAGATTGTTTTTGTTGGGGTTCAATTATTTCTGAAAAACATTAAGAGTTTATGCTAACTTTCAATACCGAAGCTAATTTAGGTATCTGATTTTACTGTTCTATTGTTTAATATTTGCATCAGGAAAGGCATATTTTTTCTTAAAAAGATCTCATTGTTTCTAAATTAGCATTTGTTTATTCATCCTATATTTCATGTGGTAACATGGTATTGCTGGAAACTTCCCTAAATTGGTTCTTTCTGTATGGACAGGGAACTCTACCACGCCTCAAGTCAATGACGTGGACCATGGAGAACTGCAAGTCTGCACCAGCTAATAAAGTGGCCATTGTCACTCTTAAGGTATTCAAATCATATAGGTTTGATATGATTAACGAAGAGTTGAGTAACATCAAGAAGCCTAGCAGATGTTCCATATATTTCATTTAGTGATTATGATGTTGCATTTGGTCCAATCCTATTCTATTCCCATTCAATTCCAAGATTTTAATAATTTGATATGTAAAAGTTAGTTATAATTTACACATTTGATGCATAATTGCGTCTACCTGTTAATACAACATGATTTATGCTTGATGATATATTTCTTTTATTTCATCTTCATTTTACAGCTGCAGGATTACACCAAGTCACCTTCAGGAGAAACAGAAGTGAAATTTCAGCTTACTAGAGACACACTTGAAGCCATGTTAGGATCCATGACCTACATAAGTGAGCAACTATCAAATGTGGTAAGTTCTTTGATTGGTTTGAATTGTAATTTCTAATTATTACCATCATATTTTTCAGTTTACTGTTTACTGTCAACATTTACCTGAAATAAATACTCTTTAAAATAGTCACACTCCAGACAAAGGTACAATTTAATCCTTTGGTGTGATGCGTGTACTCCAATTATTGTTACTCAAATGTTTCATCTCCAGCTAAAGAAACGCCACAGCCATGTCAGTGCATCCCTCTTTTATTCTTTGATTTGTTTTTTGTTCAACTGTCCTTACAAGGGCCCGAACCTTACCCAAATTTCCTACAGGGGAAACTGCCTTGATTAACGTATCCCTGTTATGAACCCAGTTAGGTAGACTTATGGAATATGCATGGAATTTATGGGAATTTTGATTTTTGTGATCTGCTGAATAATCAGTTTCTTTGGCATCTTTTAGCAAAACTAAAGTTTCTAGTTTTTGTGTATTTTTTTTTTCTTTTTGGCAGGCAGGGACTTCTACAGGACCAGTGCAGAAGAAACAAAGGCAGTAAAATTTTGTGTACTGTTTTTCTTTCCTTCTAGGTGTTGTACATCTCTCATTCTCTTCATTGTTGATAAATTCCATACCATGATCATTAGCAAATATAGTGTCATAGCATCATCATAGCATTGCGTTCACCTTACCTTATGTATATCAAAGTGGAAAATTCATGATAAGTTCATAAGAAACAAGTCAATGCTATGCAGTTCTTCTTTCTTTTAATCGGCTGCTCTTTTTTTAATCGGTTGTCTTATAACAAAGATTATATAATTTAGGACTCAAAGTCATATTCTGACGATAATGATGGATATACTAACCGTATATTGAATATAAAAGAAGTTGAGAATGATATTGTCCTTATATTTAAACTATTTTAGGTATGAAAATAGAAATTTTGTTTAAGTTTGATATTTTTATTATAATTTATAATTTATAAATGAATTTTGAGTGTAAGAAAAATAAGAAACTGAGTAAAATAATTTGATAGTAAGATATAACTTATAAAAAAAATGTTGGGCTTTGAAGAGAGAGATAAATTAGGACTATGATTGTTGTAAATAGCCCAAACTTATTAAATGCATAAAGAAAATTAGTCACTTCTTTTAATGTTTGTTTTGTCGAATTCCAGGGGTTGACGACAAACATTCTAATTCTCTATATTAAAGTTTAGAATTTAAGATAAAAAAGAACTATAATCGTCATCAAGTAAGAATATAATAAAAATTAAGCAAAATGAAATGTCACTTAATTGTATAAGAGCCAAGATAACTCTATTTAACAATAGTCAAGCGATACATAACACACACACATATATATATATATATATATAAATACACAAAATCTAGAAGAGCAATGGTGGGTGGGAAAAGCCAAATCTGAATTAAGAAATATCTAATAATGGAACTTCAAAGTATATAAGTTGGAATTTTTTTTGGGTGATGTAGAATCTAAACTTTCTCAACAAGCCAATACCGAAAGTAGCCACCCATTCATGTTGCATATACACCTTAACTTTCTCAACAGTCAAGCATCTTTGAAATCTTCGATTTTTCTCTCTTGGTTTTGTTTAATCCTTTCTTCTTCTTTTAGTATTTAAGCTGGTAAGTTTCTCACTTGAGAAAATCATCATGTCGGCTAAAGAGCTTTTTTGCCTACTCTTTTTAGATACTTTACACAGATTGAAGCTTTAAATATGAAATACCAGAGCAATAAACTTTAGAGCATCTCTCTCTTTTTCCTTTTTTTTCTTTTTTCTTTTTTTTTTCCCTTTGAAATGGGGGGAAAGTTTAGAACATCTTCCATTCATCTTAAAGTATACAAATTTAGAAGGTTTCCAAATAATAATTTATTTATATATTATTTTAAAACTTTTTAAAATAAATATTGTTTTCTATTAATTTCTTAAAAATATTTTGGTGAGAGCAGTTTGATATACACGAAAAGTAAAAGTATTACTCGAGTACATAATTGAAAAAAGATTTAAGTCAAAACACTGTTTGTAATTATGAAATTGGATTTCTATGTGAAGATGCTAAAACAAGTCTAATTAAGTGGCCGGCCAACCAAAAAGGAAGAAAAGACAGTGCGTTGTGTTGTGTGCTTTTCAAGTAATCATAAACAAATTTGTACTTTGAGGTTAGAAGAGATATGATCGGAAATATTGTTGACTGATGGAGCAAAAAATTTGAATGATGTGTCACCGTCCCAAATATATACATATACATATATATATATATATAGAGAGAGATACACGTATATATAAGAGGTTATATATTTAAATACAATTTCTTTATTTGAACATAAGATATGACGACCGTTGGAGTAGATGTCAAATGTATATCTTTACATTTTTTAATGTTTTATTGTATTATAATTAATGTGTATAAATTCTTCAATTAATAAAACATATATATTTTTACTTAAAAAAATTTACAGTATGATAAGATAGTTAAGAGGTATGACCACTAAATTGTATGCTAGGGTAAGGATTTGGCATTTTTTTGAGTGTTATGTAGTATTATAATTAATATATATTTGTTTCTTAAGAAAGGTATATAATTTAACTTTTTAGTTTCAATTTTTATGTTTTAGAAATATTTTTGTAATTAAATTGATAAAATACAGAGTGTTTTTTTATAACAATTAAAATTAAAAAGTACAAGTTATAGTTTTTAAAAAATAATTTTTGTCAAAATCTACTTTTAATGTATTGTTTTTAAAAAATAGCTTTCACTTTTATTAAAAAATTTAAATTAAATTTCAAAAGTCAATTTCACACAATATAAAACTTTTATTTTAAATTAACAGCACTTGGTAAAGATATTTCTTACCAAATACTAAATAAATTTTGATTAAAATCAATTTTAGTCAGTGATTGCTTTAACTCAGCACAAATTACAACTGTCTCAAATATCTACTTAATTAATGAAATATATATATATATATATATATATATATTCATTTTAAAATTTCACAATACCGAGTAATATTTAATTGGTCTGCCAAAATAAATTGTAAAAAAATAATAATAATTATATATGAATTTTAGTAATAATCAATCAAAATACATATGTGATGCTTCCCGCCTGTGCAATAATTTTTCCACAAGTATGATATCAAACATGTATTGACAAATTAAAGATTAAACCAAAGTATTACAGTTCCACACTGCACATCTAGAAACTCCCACTTCGAAAACCAAAATATAGTAATTTACAATATGCAAGGATCAAAACCAATCTCTCTCATACATAATATATATATATATATATATATATAAACCCTTGAAACTGCCCTCTCCAAGAGTGAAATAGAGCAACAAAAATTTCACACTTCAAGAAATCAAACCAAAACTCATTCTTGAAGAAATCAATCAATCAAAAGACTCAATTACCCTAAATAGGAAAAAAAATCAAAATGAGATGTTAAAATACCAAACACCCTTCATCCAGGAGGAAAACCATAAGCTTTTTTTCAATCAGAATCACTAGAACTGGAGTCCGAGCTGGCGCTGGAACTGGAACTAGATCTAACAGATTTTCCCTTCTCCTTACTTCCGTCAGATTTGCTCAAACTCAAAATTTCAGATGTTTCTTCAGAACCAAGTTTTTGTTCATCTATAGGAGGAGTGCTCTCTTTGATGTTTGATTCTGCATTGCTAGATTCAATGTCTTTCCTAGATACCTCATTCTTGGCTTCAACCCCTGCTGGAGTATCCTTCTCCAAGAATTTTGGCAGCTCATCGAGTTTGCCCGCTGCTACCTGCTCCATGGTGATATGTATATCTTCGAGAGATCTTGCTTCCACAATGGGTAACTCTGACTCGACTACCACATGATTGTTGGCTTCTACTTCTGGAAGCCCACCCATGTTTCCTTCTGATTCCTGCTTCAATACAGTATGCATATCATCCACTGACCTAGCTTCAACAACAGGAAACTCTGACATGATTTGATGGGAATAATTGACTCCTTGTTCTGAAGCCTCATCCATTGATCCCGATGGTTTTAGCAGCTCATCTACATGACTTTCTAAGACCTGCTTCAAAACAATATGCATATCTTCCAATGATCTTGCTTCAACTACTGGCAATTCTGATTTGACATCCACGGCATCTTTCAATTTATCTGCAGCTAGCTGATCCTCAACCATGCTGGGAAGGATGACTTCCTCGACATCAGCTCCCTCATGAATCTGTCTAAAAGCTGAGTCAATATCTTCAACAGATCTCACTTCAAGTGCAGGAAGCTCCATATTTTTTTCTTTCAGGGTTGAGTCTTCCAGTGAGAACCCAAATTCAGGATTCCCAAAATTTCTCCCCTCTGATAAAAGCTGATCGTCCATTGACTCACCTACAACTTCCTTCACGCTGAAGTCCCCAATTGTATCCAGTTCTGACAACAATCCTTCATCAATCTCCTTGATCTCGTCTGGCTCTTCATGAATATTTCCATCAGCAACATGAGAATCATGTTCTTCTGAACAGGCCAAGGGTTCTGAACCACAACTGCAGTCCTCGTAGACAATTCCATCAAGGATTTCAACACTCATATCATCTCCTGCAGAAGGTGATTTGTATTCAGGGCTCCCCAATGGTGATGACATTAAATCTGAAGTTAATTGTGATAAATTTGCTAAAATTCTGTTATCAGGATCATGGATTTCTTGTAAATTGGCATTGCTCGTAGAGTTTACTCCGTCAGCAGATCCAATCAGGGAAGTTGATGTCTCCTGAGTAAAATCAAAGCAGCTAGATAGTTTAGTCTTGGCATGAATGTTCCTTTTTGAAAATTTTTCGAGATGGTGACTTTGCATGAATGTCAATAAGTTTGTCAAAATTGAAGCATGTTGAGAGATCTATTTGACCATAAAAAGACATTAAAGAGTTTTATGACCATTCTAGAAAAAACAGCTGTCCTCCCCTCCACCCGAGATGAGGTGAGAAACAAAAAGTTATGTAGATTAGACATGTCATATACAAACAGAAGCCAAACATGCATGTGTTTCAAATCCATTGAAGCAAACACATCTAAATGATCAGAAGGGCATCTAACTGAGAAGAAGCATTGGTTATAAACTGCTTAAACATCAAAGCCACAGCATACATAGATTACATTTGTAAACCAATCACACGACTAATATCTTAATGATCTGCCAGGGAGGAAGCACCTTCTGCTCCAAATGTTCCTTATGCCTTAACAATTAATCAAGATCTTCTTGTAATTTAACTTTTTATGTCAGCTTCCTATCCTTATAGCAACTTTTTATCAGACACAAAGAAAGGGAGAAAAGACACCGTGATGATACCAGGGGCCAGAGGGGCAATCGTGATTCTATTATAGCCCACAAAGGAATTCATGAAGGATTGACAAGCCCCACATTCAACTATGCCACATAATATAAATGAAAAAAGTAATATAGACTACATACTGGTGAAATGGATCATTGAGTCAGTAGAGATACCGTTTTGAAATTAAAAGGGGGAAAGAGAAGATAGGACAATATAAATAATGTTTTGGGAGTATGAACTACATGATTTAACAAGAAGCAAAATTGCATGTCTTACTTGGTGTTCGAGGTTATCAGAGATGAATGGTTCCACCACAGATTTATCTGACCAGGAGAGCCGTTTCTCTAATTTAGATTGATAATTCTCTTTAGAATGTGCATATTGATTGCTATCAACAGAAACCACTTTCACATCCATATTTTGGTAGACATGAGAGTCAATCTTTTCATCGGAGTTTGATGATTGGGCTTGATCTGATCTAAACTGAAGAACATCTTCCTTACCTAATGAGTACACCTCAGGATGTTGAACCTCCGAAGAAAACAAGTTGGAGTGACCATCTGAAACTTGCTTGGCTGCCAATGGTGGCTGTTGCTCATTTGCAGACAATGTTAAATCACCAGAAGATATAAATGAAGCTGATGATGAAAGCTCTTTATCAACATGCTCGTGGTCACAAACAAAGACATCTGTATCAAAGCTATAAAATGTTTGAATCTGTTTAGACAAATTGATTTTTCCGGGACGTGATGTGCCTTCTGCAACTGACCCATCCATTCCATTCTTCTCCAAATGATCCACATCTAAAGAAGACAAACTAGGCTCCAGCATTGGGATGCGTTCAGCCAACATTGAAGCTTGTTTTTTCTCTGTTTCAGGCATATGTGAATCCTGATAAGCCAACTTATGACTTGAATGTGAAAAATCAGATGTCCCATTTACCTCTTGATGGACCCTGCCCAGCATCTCATTGTTAACACTAGACAAGTGCACCTGATCCTGGTCAAGATCTAAGTCCCCCTCTTTCTTGGAAGATGAGGAACTAGCATTAACAGAAACATTCTGAAGCACAGATTCAGACACCATAAATCCATTTTGCCCATCAAATCTAGTATCAATTTTTGACAACCCGGCCTCTGAAAAGTCATGCTTGTTTTTCTCCACGACTTCCCTTGATATGGATTCTGTTTCATCCATTGTATGCAGTGATGAGGCAGCATGAACCTCTTCAAAATCAAAAGCATTCTTTTTTGTGCCTTCATAACAAATTTCAGATCCCTTTTCTGTCAAATCAACCCTTGCTGGAGGAGATCGCATTTCATCCGTTTCTAATTGGTAATCAGAAGATGTGGAAGAAAAGGATAGGAACTTTGCAACTGGCGGGGGGCTTGAATCATAAACAGGCTCTCTGTGTTGTTGGTCATCTGGTCCCACACTTGTAAAATGAAACTCTGACTCCTCAAGGGAAGGTTTAGGAGAAAGTCTAGAGTCCTCAACATGATCACCTGGCTCCAAACTTGTTGAGGCTACTGTTTTCATGTCAGTAAATTTTTCATCTACTCCTGACAATGATGACAAGCTTGACCTAAGACTGTAATCCCCTTCAACCAGATCTCTTCTGGAATTAACTAAACAAGAATCAAGTTCAACAAGATTGGTTGCTACTGCTTCAGATAAACTTGATTCAATTTCATGATGGGTTTCCATATCCCCCAATGTTATTTCTACCACATCATGGTGAACATCTCTCTTCTCAGCTTGTTCAATATCCACAGAACCAACTTCTTCTGATGACTGACTTCTATTTTCATCACGGACAGAAGAATGGTCTGCATTAGACATCACCTCATTTTGTTCAGAAACATCTTGTTCATTGAGCTTCTTGTCCTCCTCTGCAGCAGAACTTACTGACTCAGTGTCAGGAACAGAACTCACCTTTGACTCGCTAACCTCACTCAGTTGCCTTTCAAATGAGGGATAGCTTGTTCCCTCTGAAGCCAACCGCTCTGGGACAAAATAGGGTCTCAATTTAACATCTTGTCTCTCTTGCTTAGGAAGCCCGAAGATTGATGGTCCAGCAGTAAAGCTTTCATGCCTACGGAACATGCATTCCTTTTGGTGGAACCCAGAGAATTCTTCTTGGAAACTATCTGCCTTGAGATCAGGCTTTTCCTCATTTGGATCATATGGAAGATCAAAGGGATTTCGTCTAGGCAACAAGATGGATGGAGCAGACCCAGGAATGGGTCCCAAATCATCATAGGAATCATAAGGAACATCAAATGGGTTACGCTTGGTAGTGATAGGTGGAATATTAAAAGGAATGTCAGCACCATCCAAGTCAATAAGATTCTTCTCAGTGATAAATCTCGAGGTTTTACGAGCTCTTCTCCTTGCAATAAGATTCTCCAGGCGTAAGTTTCTTTCAAGTTCCAAACTACCCAGATCGATGAGATTCTTTTCATCATCCTCCGTCCACTTAATTGCCGATTTACTTCCATCCTCTTTATCTCCTCGGGTTTCTCCTTCCTCGTCGTCATCGTCATCATCATTATCTTCCTCACCTTCTTCTGCCGGATCTTCTGTATCAACATCAGATTCATCGCCATCATCAGTGCTCCCATTAGGACCCTCTGAAGCAGCATCAGATCCTACTTCACGTGACATATGAACAGGTTGGGGAGCTTCTGAGTCTAAAAGTGGGTGGAGCTCATCTAGTATTGGGATAATGTCCGCCATTGAAGCATCTGGCGAGGAGCTCTCTGCACCATCAGACCCAGAATCCAAGGATTCATCACCATCATTAGCATCATCATCGTCATCTTCAGGCCTCAGAGGTTTCCAAGGAGAAACTGGAGAAGTAATGTCTATAGGATCCTCTTTCTCAGCTTCAACAATCTCTTTTCGGAACCTATCATCTTCCACCTCAAGATTCTTATCAGCTACCTTTTCATTCTGAATCACTTCCCCATCAGTTAAAGCTTCAATTATGGGTTTCTCCTCACGAACTTCACCATTCTTTTCTGATTCCGGATAAAACTCTCTCTCCAGTTCCTCAACAGCTCGCTTCTCAAATTTAATTTCCCGAGAACTCTCGTCAATGAAGGGCCTATCATCAACCGAAGTGTTATCTTCCTCAATCTCACTCACTAGACTCTTCCTCAACCTAGTTTCTCCATAGCCATCCTCTACTACGTCTCTCTCTTTTCCCACATATCTCTCCACGGTAAAACTCTGGTCCCTCTCAACAAGTGTTGTATCTTTTGCAACCTCAGTTTTGAGGGGAGCACTCTCATGGGTGATTTTCTCTTCCTTATCAATTTCGGGTATGTTAGGCTGCCCAAAACTCAAGAGGACCCCAAGCAGAATAGCAGTGGAAACCAAAACAGGAGATGCAGAAACCAAAAGGGAGAACAGAAAAGGAAAAGATCTGTACAAAAATATTAAGAAACACACCATACCCACAAGAAATGGATGATTGCACACTGATCTATAACATGCCTTAATTGACATGGCTGAGAATCTCCTAATTTTATCCCCAAATTTATATCCATCACGACCCATTACAAAGCCTCTGTTTTTCTTCTGATACTCTCACCAATCTGCTCCAATGGAAAGGAAGATTCGAATGAGAACGAAACCCTTATGCAATAGATCCATGCAAAAACAAACTTATTAGAAGCAAATATGCGAGGCAAAAGAGAATGCTCTAACAATTGAAGCACAAACTCACCTCAAGAATTCAATGAAATGGAAACCAAAGCAATCAGATGATCATCGACCAAGTATCCAAAAGAAAAAAAAAAAGTAGAAACAGAGGACTTTTATCCGAGGGATTCTGGTTCGAGCACAAATGGTTCAAAGAAAAGAAGTTGCAGAAAATTTGAAAACCCGATAAAGCGAAATCGAAGCAAATTCAAAATCAGGCAATTTGATAAGGATGAAGACAATATAGGCTGTAACAGAGAAAGAAAGAGTCTGTGATGGTAAGGGGTTGGTTGGAGTATGCAAAAGTTTTGTAGTGAATTAAAAAGAAAATGAAAAGAGAAAATGGACGAAGAACTTTGAGGAGAGAGAAAATTGGACTCACCTGGTTGAAAAATGGAGAGATCATAATCTCACCAACAAAGCAAAAGTTGAATAGAATCCTCTGCTTTTTTTAAGTTTATGTGTGTGTGTGTGTGTGTGTATATATATATATATATTAAACTTATTCTTAATAAATTATAATATATTATTTATATTTTTGCAATTATTAATTAGACTTATTTTATCCAATATTGCATTCAAGTTAAGATTTTCCTTCATTAAAATTCTATTTACATGATTATTATATTATATGAAAATTTATTATGTAATATATATAATAAATGCAAAATAATGATAACAATAACTATTCTAAAAGAGTATTAGTTTTATGATACTATTATAATATAAAGTTGATGACAATAACAATAAAAATAAAAGAAGCCTAAATAATTGAAACTTTTTTAGGTGTGTTCTTATAAATTTGTGAGTATAATATCACTATTATTGATTTCTAAGTTTGTTATGTATAAAAAATATATTTTTTAATAATTATAAGAGTCAATTATTAAATAAACTTTTTTAAAATTTATCACTTATTAATTTTTAATTTTTTTATAATTTAACTTTCAACGTTCAAACATGATGTAATTATTCTAAAATTTTTTTAATCAAGAAACATTAAAAAAATTATATATTTAAAATAAATAAAAAATATTATAAATTAGATTATAATAAAAAAATATTAAAAATAAATTATAACAATCACAAAATTTTAATAACTAATTTAGTTATTTACGATAATTGTAATTATATAAAGTATATTTTTTTATATTTTATTTTATAATACGTCATATTTAATTGATGTATGTAATTTTTTATAAGATTAATTAAATGTCTGTTATTATTTCGAGTTAATATTTTTTTATTGTTCTTATTCTATTTTGATTTTGTAGTTTTATTTTAATTTTTTCTTCCAATTTTGGGTATGCACGGTATAGTCATATGTTTATTTGTTCACTTGGATGTCTGTGTGACTAATTTCTTTTTCCATGAAATGTTTAGTTATCATAAGTTATTTTCTTGTCTAATTATTTTGTCTTTATCTAGAAATTGGCCTTTAAAGTGTTTGGTACATTTTTTAGGATGTATTCATTTTTGAACTAAGTGGTTAAATCCCAATTAAGAAATTTGAAAGTTATGTAACTTAGGTAAGATAATATATATATATATATATGTATATATACAAAAACTAATTTAGGTATAAAATGTAGATTATAATACCCAAGTTTGAAATTTAATATGTGATTAATTTTAATATTTTAAATAAATAAAAAATTATTTTTAATTTAATTTATTTTAATTTTTTATTGAATTATGGAAAAAAATAGGTTATGAAATAAAATTGAAAATAATTTTGAAAAAAATAAGTAAAAATTTAGGTACGGGAAGTATTTTTGAAAAAAAAATAAAAAACTAGAGATTATAGTGCAAATAAGAAGAATTTTGTTACGTAGGACCGCCCAGTCAGAAATCCCAACGAATCAGAGCACGCTGCGTGACAATGTGCGCGGACACGGGGTGCCACGCAGGATACCACACGGGTGATCCACATGCCCCGCGATCGAACAGCCCAAGATCAATTCCGCGCGTGTGGATGGTCTGGATTTGTTTATCCTTTAAACGCGATCGGACAATCGAGATCAAATCGCGATGAACGGTCTAGATTCATTTCTTTTTTAAACACGATCGGATGATCGAGATCAAACACGATGAACGACGCAGATTAACATGAGATAGGTATAAATATTTCATATCATACTGAACTCAAACTCTAGCCACCAGCCTCCTGCTGGAGAATAAGAACCAGTCACTGGAGAAGAGAGCCGACCATCGACCGTCGCCACATCAGATCTCCGACCGCAAAAAAAAAAAAAAAAAAAATTTCTTCTGTCAACTCGAAATTTGATTCTGAGCACCCTCATAGCTAAATCGGAGCAAAAAAAATGGTGGGTGACTTAAAAACTGCGAGTACAGCTCAACGACATCGCTGCGAGCAAAATTTCGCAACATTGAATATATGCAATAAATAATTTTTCTTATGATAAATGAATTTAGTTAAATCAAGAGTTACACATGTTATTTTTATTATTTTTATCAACCTTTACTTTCTGTATCGATAAGTAGTGTGATATTCTTACTAAACTAATGTACCTCCATATTTCATTAATTATTTTAGATCAAGAGGACGAAAATTCAAAAATTGATCAACAAGAGGGTTATGAACAGTTTACCACATTAAATCCCTTCAAAAGTTAGTGAAAGTCATTGTATAATACTTCGTCATTTGTCTTTTATTTATTTTTTTATTTTTGTTTGTTTTTTAAGAAGAAATATTTTGTAATATGTGAGCCCGAAATTTTGTCCGAGATTAATTTTTTTAAAAAATAAATATATTTAAATATAATTTTTCAATTTATAAATTTTTATTTAATGTAAAAATTAGAAAAAATAGATGCATGATGAAATTGAAAATATTTTTAAAAAAAGGGTGAAAATTTAGTTCAGATGATACTTTGAAAGAAAAAATCAGAAATGAGGGTCAAATCGTAATTAAAAAAAAATGTGTCACGTAGGACTGTCCAGTCAGCAGCCCCGACGAAGGGGAGTGCACCGCGTGGTAAGCACGCTGCCTCAGTGCTACACAGGAGGTCACGCTGGCAATCTACATACTCGCGATCGGATGGTTCAGATTTGTTTCTGTGTACGTGGACGGTCCGAATCTGTTCCCTCTTCAAACACGATCAGACCGTCGCGATTAAATGTGATAAATAGTCCAGATTTATTTCTCTTTAAATGAGATCGTATTGTTCAGATCAAATCGCGATAAACGATGCAGATTCATTTCTTCTTTAAACTCAATCATATAGTCGAGATCAAACGCAATGAACGGTTCAAATTAAAGAGAGATGGATATAAATACCTCACTCCACACTGAACCCTAACCCTAACTGTCAGCCCCCCGCTGGAGAAGAAGAACCAGTCGCCAGAGAAGGGAGTCGACCGCCGCCACACTGGAGCTACCTTCGACTGCCAAAAAAGGTAAAAAAAATTTTATTCGCTCGAAATTTTATTTTGAACACTTCCATGGCCAAATCAAAGTAAAAGAACCAGCAGATGAGCCGGAAACTGTGGGTAAAGTCCGGCGGTGCCGCTACGAAAAAAATAAAAAACTACCTCCAATGAGCCCATTCCCGATTTCTGTTTTGTGCAATTTTTCACAATTGTAATTACTATTATGTTTTCTACAGGTTGACCGAAGAAAAATGCTCAACTGCGAAGGTGAGCCGGCGGAGCCGCTGTACTAAAAAATTCCACCGCTAGTGAGTTTTTATTTTTTTAATTTTTTTAGGGCAAACTGAAATTTCTTAACGTATTTTCTTGCAAGGATGAGCATAAAACCGACCAGAATCGACCAAAACTGGCCAAAAATAGCCAGTTCGAGGCAAATCACCGTCGCGAGCGACAATGCCGTTGTCGGAGCAGGGCGGTGCTGCTATGCTGGAATTTTTAAAATTGTCGAAAAATGTTTATAACACCAAATTTGAGTTTTTAAGGGTATTTTTAGGTACTTAAAATGTGTTTTAATCTCCGAAAAAAAAATCAAAAAGCCCGAGAAATGTTAGTAGGCGTAGCTGAAAGTTTAGTGTTTCGGACATCAATTCGAGTAAGAATCTCTTACCTTATCTCCTATTATAGAATTGAAGTTTAATTATAAATAATATTGTATTTTACGTAATTTAGAAAACTTCGATAATTAATTACAAGTTACTAATAGAGCTGAAACTGATTATTTATTACTGTTTGTCATGTTTTAACTGATTGATTGATTTTACAGTTTTAAAGACATAATAATACACTAAAGTTAGTAAGATGATTCAATTATATTTTCTTAATGCATGTATTGCTTGTTTTGCGTGATTTAAAGTTAAATTGTGAAACTAAAAATTAAATGTAAACGAAAAATTACTTGCTTAAGTGAATGAATGAATGATAGCCTTACTGGATATCCTGAGAGATGGTAACGGACTAGGTACATAAGAAACCCTACTGTGAACGTTGCCTCATACCAGAATGAGTATCGAAAATTGT